>CAHIKZ030005441.1:152500-185000 GCA_903632075.3 Acanthosepion pharaonis | reverse complement strand
CTGCGAATGACACACACAAACATATATATGTGTGTGTGTGTGTGTGTGTGATAGGAATTAGGAGGATTTGAGATAATTATAATTAAGTAATACATCGAGACTAGAAGAAATCTCAAGAGACTGCAGAAAGCACTGGAGGGCCGTTTCATCAGCAGTGCGCACCCACTACCGAGAATTGAAACCCGGACAGTTACTTTATCAGGCAAACGTCATACCAACTGATTCGCTGACTCTTCGTCAGTTGGAACAGTTGGATGCGCACTGTTGATGTGCCCCAAATATAGGACGAAACGGCCACCCGGTGCTTTCTGCATTCTCTTGAGGTTTCTTCTAGATTCGATTAATTACTTAATTATAATATATATATATATATATATATATATCCGTATTTGTGCGTTTGCATTTGTACTCGTCAATCCATCCCCTATATATGAATGCATATCTTCCCATCATTAGTTATTCTCAATATGTTCTTTCTGTTGATTTTATTCTATTTTTATCTCTCCAGCTACACTTGTTCTAACCAATGAATCGATCGATCTCTGGTGTTTATCAATGACTTGATTTCTAACTTTGTTACACGTTATTTATATTATCTACTTTACATCTTATTTATCGTTTAAATACAAATATATTCTGAAAATATTAAAACCATTCAATTGGTTAAGACTTATGCTATTGGGAAAAACTAACTTGCATATTAAAATCTGATAATTGCATGTTGAAATCTGATAACATAGACACACACGTGTGTGTATGGCGGGTGTGTCTGCCCCACTCTCCAAAAAGCACATATCCAAGGGGCTGATCAATAAATTGCAACCTGAAGCGCTGTTCGTATCTGAATATTGATCTGGAACTTAAAAAAATACTTATAAAATACTTTTATTTTATTTAAGCATTTCCAAGATTTGATTTGTTGACGGTTATATTTTTAAATGTTCTATTGACTTTTAGAATATTTCAAACTGAACACAGCATTTTGTATCGCGTAGTTGCCATAGTACGAACGTTTCCATAGACTTTGCATATGCGTTTTGGAAATGCTCACCTGAAATAGCGAAACGTCAACACTCAGTCTTTCCCCGCCCAACTGATTTTTTCATACATACATAAATACATATATAAGAGTTCAAGATCAAATGCCGATCAAATATGGATCGAAATCTGAACGGATGTTAAGATAAAGAACAAGTAGGAAACGTATATCAAGCTAACATGCTTCACGTGTTGTATTTTTCTTTTTATAGCACCATACTTTTTTGATTAACCCTATATATATATATATGTATATATATATATATATATATATATATATATATATATATATATATATATATATACACCATACGAGTGGCCAGCTATATATAATAGCCACTCTTATTCAAGGATATTCGTTTTCTAGGGCGGCTAGCCAATCCCTATTGCAGACTCTCGCTCAGACACATTTGTGTTTATTCGGCACCCACAGAGACCACCTCAAGCCCTCGACCCAAAAGAGTTCCGCCTACCAAATTTTACTCACAAGGCTTAGGTCTAAGAATTTGAATGAAACCTGTCGTGTAATTTATTGGGGTTGTTGGAACGTCTTCCTTAATGTAGTCCTTATCGCTAACCCCTTAACCACCTTTATCTAGAGACGAGACGCGTTAGATTTGAGCAACATCCAGCCGACACACTGGGGTTAAAATAGGAAACTAAAATGATACATATGACACACTCATATCCTCTCTCCCCACCTCACTTCCTCAACTTTGCGTATACTTGATGAGGTCCGTAAAAACGTGTTAATTTCTTTTCATTTTCATTTCAGCTTTTGGAAGTAAAGTCTGATGATCCACAACCCTGTTAAAGGGTTATGGTGAAATAGCTTATTACATGGAATCTTAACGTGGTCTGTTTTTATTCAAACATATATGCTCTGAATTTTACATTGAGCTCTCTGGATATCATCCTCCTCAGGTCTACCCATACGGATTACCTAAATTTGCATAAACTATATATATATATATATATATATATATATATATATATATATATATATATATATATCCATAAAGTTCCATAAAGTTCGTTAAAAAATTCATAACTTTATTTGTATTTGCGAGAGAAATAATTAGTAAAAGGATTAGAAAGAAGTAAATATATGTTTTTTAAGGTTTTATTGAAATTTTTTTTAAGTTTCCACATGTCCTTCATCATTAGCAATACAAAGGTAATACGATTTTGCAGTTCACGGAAAACATTTGCTAACTGATTTACAGTAATGCCTGAAATCACATTAGTTATTTTAGCTATACTTAAAACTAGGTACATTAAACTTTATAACATTTTTTACAGGTTATTTCTGTCGCAAATACAAATAAAGTTATAAATATTTTAAAGTGCACACGAACTTTATGGACAACCTGTATATATATATATATATATATATATATATATATATATATATATATATATATATAGGTATATATATATATATATATATATATATATATATATATATATATATATATATATATATATATATATAGTCAAATAGACCTTGCTTAATATTCTGACCACTCGCAGTTCTTTACAATGACTGTGACAATCGAACATACTCTAATGCAACCAAAAAATTAACTTAGAACAGATTATTAACAATTTTAATCTCACTATAAAACACTTCACTCAAAAATTGGAAATACAGTTTAAAATGTTTTATAGACAGACGGTGTTATTTAATAAAACTTGTCTTGATTGAGAGAGAGAGAGAGAGAGAGAGAGAGAGAGAGAGAGGGGGAGAGAGAGAGAGTAATTTATTGATTCGTTCTCCGCGGCTTGTCAACCCCTTGCAGGTAGCCCCTGTTAAGATCCCCGCAACTTGTGACCCCCCCAAACTGGGGTCAAAACATGAAAGTGTAAAAATACATTAGAAAAAATTACCAGTAATATATTTTCATTGAAAAAAGAAATATCAGCTTACAAGAAAATAAAATTTCGCCATTAAGTGACCCATAAGGTGTTGATATGCCGATAAACAAACCAAATCAAACCAAAACAAACTTAATCGTTAGCTTTTCTCCTTATCCTCATAATCTTCACTTTCTACCAACTTCTCTTCCATTCATATCACACACCTCATTCATCATTAACAGTTTAACTGTATCCCTCTACCTTGAGTGCCTATCGAGCCCTCTGTTGGGGGAAATGTAGTATAAAAATCTATTTATCTATTTATCTATCTCTAAACCATTCCTCCTAGTTTAACTTTCGAAGAAGTTGCAAGCGTATCCATTAATATAAAATTCCTATGATACCCACCAAAATATGTGTGAATTGATTGAATTGATTTTTTACGGCTTATCAATCTTGTTTAAAAGTTAAAGTTAGAAAATATTTTTAGATTGTAAGAATTTTGTTGAGATAACAATGATTTTTACAAGTTCTACTAATTAACCCATAGCTGAGATGAGAAATGAGGTGAATTCATGCTTTTTCCAAGTGTATTTGTGCATACAGTGAATATAACGAACCCGAATCTTCGGCTTCCAATTCCGAGCCGTTATTCATTGCACTATGCTTACAGCAATTGGTATCCCCAAGCGTTTATCCATCTAGTTACTGAAAAATTGGGCCGGTAGATTTTTTACGTTTTTAGAAAATCAACATTGCACTCAGGGCGAAAGTTGAGGTTTGATGTGATAACTATTGACACCAAAAATTAGGTTCATAACTTTCACTAATTTTTGAGCATTTAGTTTTAAAAATTATCCGAACAATGTACAGAAATAGCTAATTTCTGTAGGTTTTTGCTTACAAACTGATTTCAAATTCTTACTATTTTAAGAATAAATCCAAATAAAGTTGATATATTTTGTATTAGAAGGACTGAATGGAAAATATATTCAAACCAGAATTCTAATTCTGAATCACCACAAGCAAAATATCTAGGTATTTTTTATTGTATTTGAAAAGTAAAAACTGTAAAACAAATTGTAAAAGATTACAAAAAAGGCTACTCTATAAATAAGATTTGTTAGATCATAATTAATAAAAACAAAAAATAAATAAAAGTGTATATAACACCATAATACTGCTGGGCACACATTATCAGACAAAATGTTTTAAATTTGCACTGTTTATTGAAAATCACCTTAAAACTATTGCACTGTATAACATATTACATCAAAATATAGCTAAATTGTTCAGTATAATTTCCGTTTGAAGTAAATGATGGTCTTATTTGATGACACAATGATTTAATAATAATGTACTTGTGGCTTGCATCTTGTTCATATATAATCTGTAAAGATTCAGTAAATTAAAAATTTTATAAGGCTTTCATCGATCACCGGAATAAAATTCCAACGCTACGATTTTGAACCTAAACGTAATCTTTAAACTCGTTTCCTCAAAAACTTTTAAATTGAGTGCAATACCCACGGTTTCAAAATCGACGTGCCTTACTGACCAGACATGACGTTGCTTAGATGAGTAGAATCTATTAAGGGTCCATCTCAAAGTCTGGAAGGAACCTGGGAGTATAAATAAAATGATGAAGATACTCATTCAAATTTGTCGGGTATTGAGTTTTCTTTCGTACAGATGAAACCAAATATAAAGCATTATATAAAAATTAAAATACAGAGAATTTAAAACAAAAACTCCGAGAAGCGATTATTTCAAATTGCTTTCGTTGTGCAGCAATGAAGATGTGTGGGTGTGGTGGAATGGATAATGCTTCAGGATGAGAAATCGGAGAACCGAGTTCGAATTCCAGTCGGGTTCGTTACATTCACTTATACGCAAATAACCTTGAATGAATCCATCTTTTCTCTCCGCCCAGCTGTGGGTTAAATAACAGGGCAGATTGGGTTCTTTAGCCTAGGGTGGCAACCAGTCTACCGCAGAAAGAAATGGCCACCTACTGCGGGAAAATCTTCAGTCTGTTCAGTCACGGATCAAAAGAGACATTATCATCCAAGCATGTATCACGCATGACACTTAACTGACCCTTGTCAAAGGTACGAATCCATCACTTATGCCCCCAGCTATGGGTTGAATAGCATGATAGACCGAGTTATATAATTTTAGGTCGTAACCAGTCTACCGCACAAACAAAAAAAAAAAAATCAAAATTGCAACCTACTACAGGAAAAATCTTCTGCCTGTTCAGTCATGAATCGAAAGAGACATGATCACCCAAGCGTGTATCATACATGATATTTAACTGACTTGACACACTATCGACATGCAGGCTTAAAAACAAGAATAACTTCTCTTCAAGAATTCATAATCAGTTCTTGTTTTATTATAGGAATAAAGCCTCTTGATTAATGCTCCAATGATTAATGATTTTCCCATCTTAAATTATTTTTGCCACTCATGTTGCAACACATGAATTAAAGCAGAACTCCTTATGCTGAATGGCCGACAAGTCAAAGCTAGTAATTTTAGAAGACATCAACAGACATTAATGACAGTACTATTTTTCAATGGTTGAGCGACATCTGACTATGTCCAAGAGTGAAGGGTGGAGTAAATAATGTTACTATGGAAACGACATCCAGAGATGGTTAAAAAACAAAACAAAAAACAAAAGAAGTTCGAATCCCGCCTACCTATTCCTTCTTAATTGTCTGCTACATCCAATCAACGCACGTTCAAAAATAATGCAACGTCATATCCGCTTGTTCTTCATCGCCAATTTTCACGTCTGTCAGCCATTTAAAAAAAAAAGAAAAAAAAAAAGGAAATAGTGGACTCACTCAACGAATCACATGCAAAAACCCTTCATAGAATATGGATAAAAATTGACCAGTCCAGTTGTTTTATGTTCGTCAACAGTTTCATTATAATTCCCCGATGGGAAGATGAAAATATTTTGATAAATGAAGAGAGACAAACAAACATTTCTGGATTTGATGGCGCTTTGTTTTGTGTATGACTAAACTCGAGAAATTGATTCAAGGTGTCACAACTACATTAGTGTAGCTAGAATGCGTACCGCCCGGGGCAGCCTTTGAGTTTGCCGCCGCCGCCGCTCACTCCAACCGCTGTCCACAAAAATCCAACATATTGCGCACACACACACACACACACACACACACACACACACACACACATATATATATATATATATATATATCACAGGTACAAAAGACGTAAAATAGAGCAACACATATCCTCTTCTGTCATGGAAAATAACTGAAATTTATATTACAACCAAGATGTGTCTCCCACACGCAGTGGATAGTGTTGCGGCATTAAAAGAACTCGCCCGAGGTACGTTCAAAGGTTTCACATTGTCAATTTTGATAAATTATTCCTGAGTACTTCACCTGATAATGTTTATTGTTCGGCCAAGATAAAAATCTCTTAAATAATTATGTCATAGTTTAAGTTACACGAAATAGAAAAGGTCCTTCAACTGTGAATAGTGTCCCCATATTAAAACCACTTATATTTCAATACAGTCTATATAGGCTTAGACCTTCAGCAAAAGTCTCGCTCGGAGCAAAGAGCTGCTCAACTTTGACTAGAGGACATGACAGAACCTCGTTTTATGGACTTTTGAATTGCAAGATAAATCAAATCTCATAGCTACATTCATAAAACTCATAATTCCTATGTTCTTCTTTTCCAAAGTCTATAGAAATAGAAATATTTTTTAGCAAATTTGAAACAGAAGACTAGATATTTGTCTATATTTTCTGAGATGAAGTATTGTAATTATTTGCATTGTTCGGACTGTCGTCCTCATCTTTATTGTTTCGGTCATTTTACGCTGTGGCCTTCTTCAGGTGATTGAAATTTCGAACTGAACCCTTTATTTCGTCCACTGGTGTAGATTGTTCTAGTTATATATATATATATATATATATATATATATATATATATATATATATATATATATATATATATATATATATCAAGTATAGGATTGGTGTATACGGAATAAATGTAAAATGCATATATACGTGCCCATAATATCTATCTATCTATCTATCTATCTATCTATCTATCTATCTAATATATATATCATATATCTATCTATCTATCTTATTCTGTTTATATCTATTTATCTATCCCTGAAGCATTTCGCTATTTTCCACCTCCAAAGAAACTGAGCTCATGAATAAATTATTTTGTTGAAGCTTTTAATTTTCCTATATTCTCGCCATTTCTATCGATCGTTTCAATTCGACACAAAGCTGCTTACCATTTGTCGGAAGATTTCAATAGGTTTTTATTCAATGTGCCTGAGCAAAATCGTTTCGCCCGATCTTTCTGCTCTTGACCCCACAAATTAAGTCATTAATAGTTTTGTGTTTCGTTTATTAAGATTTATCTTTATTTTTCAATGATTGCAATTTCAACACAAGTTTTTAAGTGTCATTGTTTTTCGTTTCGCTTATTAAAATTTATAACTTTTCAACGATTTAAACTTTCAGCACACGTCATTTAAGAGAGTTTGTGTTTCATTTCATTTATCTCTACTCTTTAATAATTGAATTCACATTACAATTCATTATGCTTGATAATTCTTTTCTCTATCGTTACTGAAAACTTATCTATATTTTCAATAGGATTTTTCTCTTAACCCAATTCATTAAATGTGATAAAGTTATTGTTTTTTTTTTTTTTTTAAATGCAGCATCTATAATTGTCAATGATTGTTTTCTTCAAATTTGTAAGATAGTATAGTATTCAGGGTGGTTGAGAAAAAATTGATATCATTTCATCATCTAATGAAATGTCTAATTGTTCAAATGATCTCAAATTTTAATTGCAGATGTAGAATCAACTCAAAATTCTGTTTAATGTTTTATGTTTTTTTTTTCGTTACAGGTATGCAATTTACTGGAAAAGAAAAGGTGTTTTCTGAGGGTCATATAGGACATAAATGAACGTGATCGTCGGTTTAACGGAGTTGAGAGATTAGCATTAGGTTTTAGAGCCGCACGCTAAGCTCTTAGTGCTTGTCGAACTCTCTGGTTTTGGGTAGAGAGGAACCCAGACGAGACTATGCCGTGTGTACGGGGCTATGCCGAAGGGCAGTCTCTCTTCTGGGAAGGTACACAAACCCGACCCAGTATGCACGTGGTCTATGGGCTTGGAATCGCTCCACGTAAAAATCGGACTTTTGCCACATTCTGCCTTGAAGGAGGGGGGGGGTGTTGGTAAATACATATCATTAGGTTTTAGAGCCACGCGCTAAGCTCTCACTGCTCGTCGAACTGTCTGCCTTCGGGTAGAGAGGAATCCAGACGAAGCTATGCCTTTTTACGGGGCTATGCCGAAAGGCAGAGTCTCATCAGGGAAGGTACACAAACCCGACCCCGTATGTACGTAGTCTATGGGCTTGAAATCGCCCCACGTAAAAATCGGACTTTTGCCACATTCTGCCTTGAGGGGGGGGTAGTAAATACATAGTATTAGGTTTTAGAGACGTGCGCTAAGCTCTTACTGCTTGTCGAACTGTCTGACTTCGGGTAGAGAGGAACACAGACGAGACTATGCCGTGTGTGCTATGCTGATGGGCAGATGGGGATGTACACAAACCCGACCCCGTATGTACGTGGTCTATGGGCAGACTATGCCGAACCCGATCCCGTTATTACAGAGTCTATGTGAAATTCTTACCCGGGCGTACGGGCTCGGAAAAACCCATCTTAAACCGGCCTTGTATTACATTCCGCTCTGTAGAGAGCTCTGATAAATACCAAGTTATCATTAGGTCAATTGCTAAGTGTACCTTCGTGTAGTAAATCTTCTGTTTCTTTACTTACGAGTTTGTTTTAATTATTTATTTCTCTCTGTTATCTCGAAAACTCAAGATACAACAGTGTCTACTCGAACATAGTCGAACGCAGCGTTCATTTATGAGAGAATTCGAGAAAAATACAAAAACTGCAATACAATTTTGGACATGGTATAGAAAGTTCGAAGAGGAAGGTTTTCTGGACATGGCAAAATGATCACCACCAGTATCGGAAGAGATGGTCCAGCGTTTTCAGGAAACTTTTTTGCGAAGCTCCAGGAATTCTGTAAGAAGAACAGGTCCGTAAACCCAATGTTTCTCCAACGACAGTTTGGCGTGTCCCAAGGCAACTTTTGCGAATGAAACTCGAGAAGCTGCAGTTTTTTCAGGCTTCAAAGACGGATGACCAGAAAAAAAACCCAAGTAATTCTGGGGTCGATATGCAAGAAGGATGACGAGTTTGAATAGCGTCTTGTTTTCAGTGGTGAGGCCACATTTCATACGAATGGCAAAGTCAATAAGCAGAATGTTCGCATTTGGGACGAAGAAAAATCCCCATGCCATAGTTGGACACACGAAGGACTTGAAAAGTAGTGAAAACTAATGAAATCTTTCATTCAAATTTTAATGAATAAATTCTTTTTGCTTAAGAATAAGCCTGTTTAGTTTCATTAGCCAAGACTGTGTATATGTATAACTGGCCACTCGTATTCGAGGATACACGTCTACAAGGGCGGCTAGCCGATCCCTATTGCAGACGCTTGCTCAGGCGCATTTGTATCTATTCAACACCCACAGAGCCCACCTGTGGTTTATACTTAAGCAGACCTTAGTTACAGTTTCTGGGAAACATCGTGTTATCTAGCGTGATCAACAATTTGAACAAGGCCAGCACGCTCAAGCCCTCGATCACGATGACTTGTAACTTCGTGCTAGCACAGCTATTGACGGCACCCAAGGTATGGTTTTCAGGCACTTTCTAAATGTACCGCACGCTGGAATCGACCCCTCCAGTCCGATAACATCAGGAAGTCTCCTTCCTGACAAATCGACCATGCTGAGATTCGAACCCGGCTCTCATAGTCAGAATGCCAACGTTCTAACCATTCGACCAGTTATTACATGTCTTAAATGATGTCTTATTTCCTGTATATAATATTTGTTATGCGTTTCGCTTAAGTTTCATCTATTTTTTGTTTTTGTATTTCCCGCCTGTGATATTTGATAATTCCTTTCTCTTTCTCTGAATATGACATATCATTGATTGCGTTTTTTTTTCTGTGCTTTTAATGGCAATGCGAATATAGATGCTCGTATATTATGTTTCATCTAGTACAAGGCTCAAGAGACACTCAAAGGAGAATCAGCAACGTTTGTATATTACTAGAAAAGGTACGATATATAACGGTTGATCCTTGACTTGAGGAGTTTAAGATTGTAGTGATCAGAGAAGCATCCCCTCAGGAGCCAGCTCCACACAGCAACAATTCTTGGTAAGAAACTACCTGAGTAGAATTTACTCTTTACCAAGGGAATATGAAAGGAATGAGTATGGGTTCACTCTGTTTACGTGGCGTGGTGCGTTCTCGACGTGAAGATCTGCACTGGTGAAACCAAGGGATGTTTGTCCGAAGATCTGCTGTGAAAATAGCGGTAGAGCAGCAAGAGGCAAGCAATATTTCGTCTGCGGGAAAGAGGGGCAATTCATCACCCACAAGGCTGAGTAAAACGAATCATACCATATTTGGTGAAATTTTCATTTTTCATGTTCTTATTATGAATCCTTAATAAAATACTTCATCACTTCTTACGACCCCTTCTATAAAACAAGAAATATGAAAGCCTCGTTAGAGACTGATCTGATTGAAGTCTTTTCTTGCATATTAAATTAAAGCTTGAGCTTCTCTACGTGATTCTTGTTTTGTGTCAATATCGTTTTAGTTTAGTTCCTCCAATAAAGAACTCGTGTTCCATTTAAGATAGAGGTTTACGGTTAAAATGCTCATAATGAATGAGGTGTATTTTATGAGTGTAATAGGAGATATTAGGGGTAGAATATTAAGAGGATAAATACAGATGATTTGAAGTGTTTAAGGTTGCAGTATTCAGGTAAGCACTCATGAGAGAACCCGTTCCACAAAGTGGCATTTTTTGAAAAGAAAAGCTAAATGGAATTTTCTTACCTTTGGACGATTTAGGGAATAAGGACGATTCGACTCCTTAGCGTGGTGTGTCCGATCTGTAAAGGTTTGAACTGATCGAACTAAAAAATAGACTGCATCTGAACATTTGCCATGGAAATAGCTACGAACTAGCGACAGGCTTGCTCGTTGCTTCTAGGGAAAGAGGCTTCAGAGAAGTGAATATATTTTACATACCAAGACCACATGAACGACTTTGAATTCTATCAAGACTAGAAAGTGAGGATAGGGCAGATTTGGTAGCAATATTCCATTTTTGATTTAATCTCACTCTTGTAAAGAAAAAGAATAGCAAAATGAGTGATATATTCACGGAAGCAATAGAAAGAGCTGATCGTTTTTTGTAGAAGATAGAAATTAACTTGAATTTCAGTCTATTTCGTTACTTTTACTTACGTACTAATACCCATGGTAAATGTATAAATCAATCTCTTTTGCTCCAGCTATGGGTAAATAGCAGGACAGACTGGGTCCTATAGCTTTAAGTGGCAACCGATCTAGGAAAATAAAAAAAACTCTGAATACAAAACCAGCTTCGACAGAGTCAGGATATCTTGCTCAGGAAACACGACCATTACTACGATTGCAGCGCATAGTGTCCCTGTGACCCTAGTGGGTTACAGATCGAGAAATGAACAATTGTTTGAAAAAAAAAAACCCCCAAAACCCAAGAACAAATCATTTCGTCACTTCTTTTAAGCACTTGATTTGATGGAAACATGTGACAGCAAAACAAATCATAATAAGAATTTTGTTTTATTAACATATTAGAGAATAACAAATTTATTTTAATTTTTAAAAAAGTTTGAATGCTTATAGGGAACCTCTTTGAGATTTTGTGAATGTGTTTAGGAAAATAACATGTGTTAGTGTTGTGACTTGTTTAGGGGCCAGAAAGATAGACACGGAAGACGAAGTTCGGTTGAAAAAAGTATATTGAAGATATATACAAAACAATAGTGTTAGTAATAAGTAGATTAGCATTGCGTCTACTACTCCGCTCCACTTCACACCCTTCGCTCCCGTCCGATTCTTGCAGTTTGTATTTATGAGAGGAGGAAGAGTTCATTCTACTGTAGGAGGGTTTACCACAACGGATAGATAGAAAGATAGATAAGGAACAGAATGACTTAGATAGATAGATAGATAGATAGATAATGAACAGAATGAACACTCTTCGCTCCCGTCCGTCTCTCGTAGTTTGTATTTATGAGAGGAGGAAGAGTTCATTATACTGTAAGAGGGTTTAACACAACAGTTATTTTTAGGTGACCCTGGCCCCTTCTCTAATTTTAATCGTGCTATCTGCCGGGCCTCGTTCACCAAAAAAGAAGAACATTATCTTCTATCTTCTTAATTCTTGTTCGTTTATTGCTCTCTCTTTTTAATAATATTTTTCTCATATTCTCTAACACTCATTGCTTGGGGTGAATTGATTTAAAGGAAAATGAAAATCATTTTTTTGCCTAAATAACATTTTTGAAAAGTCTTCGACACTTCTCGACCAAATTCTATTTAAGAGTTATGGTTCTAATTTTCTTGAAGACTGGTTAAAGTTTTCATTCGCAATTTTCAAAGAATTATGGATAAACCATTCAATTTCGTTGCTCTATGAATAATTTACGGAATTTGTTTTCTAAACTCTGTTCCATCGTATCGACAGAAGATTTCTTTCGTTATTGGTATATTTCATATCAAACGGCAAATGCCGTAGAAGATTCGACAAATATGGAAATTTAAAAAAAAAAATGTTACAAAAAGGAAGGGAATTCTTCCAAGATAAAAAAAAGAGAAAAAAAAAGACCGAAATGCCGTTTCTTCTTCAGTGTTCCATTCTTTTTCGTTTTCTTCGTCTTCAGATCGAAGCTTCGAAGTAACGAAAAAAGCAAACATCACCATATTAAATATGTCTTCATTTTGTCATACTGTCTGTCGCCTGCTGACAATTTGGACAGAATACTATGTCTGCGCATGTCAAAACCTGAAAATTATATTTTATCTTTTCCTTAATTCTCTAGATTTTTATCATTGCCAATCAATCATTGGACGATCTGTTATTAAAATAACAAAAACAACATTTCGTCAACCGGAAATGACGTTAGGTCTGCAAAGAAAATATGGATTGATTTGATGCTTAAATTTAACATAGTATAATGTATTTTTAATTAAAAGAAAAAGCCATGTTTAGCCAAGACATTTTGGAATGCAGTGTAGTTCAAGAAAAGACAAACTGTTGGAGCGACCATTGCAATTTTCTTTCAGAGTGAGTCTTCAAACACCGAGATTTCTTTTCAAATAAAACAAATAAAAGGCATTAATGTCCGTACTTATAACTACACTGAATAAATTTTAGAAGTAAGTTCAGTATTTGGGGCATGAAAGGGATCGAAATATATTGGGATGTATGAAAACGTGTCACATTTTAAGATTAACTCTTTATTGCATTAATTCGTTTTTTACGGTTTATTCCCTTTGAAGGTTATTTAAAGCCAGAAAATATTTTTAGATTGTAAGAAATATTTTTGAGATAATAATGACTTAATAATAAAAGTTTTACTAATTAACCCATAGCTAGGGGGGACGAGGTGGTTAGATACTTTTTTCAAGGGTATTTGCACGAAAATGAATATAACGAATCCAACTGGATTTGGAACTTGGCTCTCCGACTAATAATTCTGAGCCATTATCTGTTACACCATCGGCACGCCCAAACTTATAGCGCCTGTGATCACCCATACAGGTACTGATCAGGCTCATCGTTGCTTAATTCGAAGATCATAAGGGAACCAGTGTTTCCACGTCATATTTTAGGTATGGCAACTTCAGATGATCCCAGCTCTTCAGAAAAAAAGATTTTGAATCGATGCGTAGAATGTAGCTTAAACAAAGAAAAGAGTATTGAACTGTTACGTGATATCTGTCCTCCTATATTGCAGCAAATGCTGGACAATCTCCTCTAAAATGAAGAAGAGACTTGAAGCAACAGAAATGTAGTTCTACAAAAAGATGCTGAGGATACCATGGACCGAACATGACCGAGCAACAATGAGGTTTTGGAGACGATGGAAACATAAAAGAAACTTATACTTAACATCAGGACGAGACAGTTGAAATTTCTGGGGCACGTAATGAGGAAAGAGGACTTGGAAAACCTGATACTCATAGACTGAGGGAAAGAGTGACAGAGAAAAGAAGCGAGTAACATACTTGATCGACTTGAGTAAATGGATGGAAGAACAGATTTTGGGGGAAATAACAAAATGATTAAACTTATTAAGAGCTGCAAGGAGCAGGAAGATGTGGAGTGCCATGATTGCCTACGTCCTGAATGGAAACGGGACATAAAAAAAACTGATAATCTTTTGTTTCTACAGATCTTTAATTCAAATTTTATTCCATGTACACATTTAAAGACGTCCAATATATAAAGGGTTATTAATATTATTTTTTTTTAGGTAGCATTGAAACTATTTTCGTTTTTTATAGACCTTTACTCTAAAGCTTCTTTCATGTAAATATCTAAAGATTATCTATACCACTATATTATTAATATTATTATTATTATTATTATTAAGGTATCAAACTCGGAACCTGATGTTCATCCATTTATGGGCTTCTTTTTGAGGCTCTAGTCAACACCCTTAAAACGATTAATATCGTAAGATGTTTTGATTTTCACTTCCTGAATTCTGTGTTTTTGAGGCTAAGTTTTAAAAAGTCTAAAACTGATCAGAATCTTAATTATTTACCCGCTGCAAGACGTGGCACAAGGCCGAGTTTTAAAGTGGGGGATCCGAGCCTGTGGGCTTGGGCAAAAATTCCCTACAGACCACGTAAAAACGGAGTCAGTTTTTCCAGACGAGACTCTGCCCTTAAGCAAAATAGTAGAGTTTGTGATGTCATATATGACAACAACAATAATAATATTACTATTAATTATGACAAATAGAAATTATGAAGCCAACAAGCAAAAAAATTGTGTTAACCGGAAATGCAGTCTCTGTGATGAATATCCAGAAACAATTGATCTTTTTTCTTTTTTCTTTTTAGCCCTCCCCTGAGAGGATGTGATGTTATGGTGCATGGAGGATTGATTGAGGATTTATTATTATTATTATTATTATTATTATTATTATTATTATTATTATTATTACTGAACTAGAATCCACCGACCTTTAAAACGCATGAGGATAGTTACGCGTGCAAATGACTTCCCGCCTCGTGTAGTAAATAGAAAACAGGAGTTTACGATAAGATTTATACTAAGCTGTTTGCTTTATTGCTATTAAGAACCTAATCAACTAATGGAAAATTCCAAGTTGAGCAAATTCACCGTCATGTTAAGCGCGTTTCAGGTGAATGTCATTCACTCTAGTTACGTTTCATTCGTTTTGACGTGTTGATTACAACCATTACAAGCGACGTTTGTACAAAGTCTTATAAATTTGTTGAAGATTTTTTTTTAATATTTTTATACTCATATACAATTTTTAAGTATGACTTGAAGAAGACAGGCATACAGTCGAAACATTGTTGAACATTGTCAAATTTTCTTTTCCTTTTCTTAAATTGCACACTTTTCTAAATATGTTATATTATTATTATTATTAATTTGATTTCTGTTGTATACGCATTTCTTTCCGGGTCCCAACCAGAGACCTAAGGTCAGAAATGGCATCATGGCATTTCCCACTGAACAGTTTGGTTAAAAAATAAAAATAAAACAACCTAAAACTGTACACAATTTACATAGATAAAGCTCTTCGTAAGGTGTGAGCTGTATCTGTGAGTACATTCTATTTTATTTCTTTAAGGTATGGTCTACCAGGAATACCCTCAATCAGCCTATCGGAGCTATTTCGAATCAAATCAATGGCTCCTTCGAAAATTGGAATTATTGATGTTACGTCTTTTAGATTTCTACTTCATTATCCTTGTATTTTTATATTTTTTGAAGATTCACGAATATACATTACAGTCTGCAGAAATTATAACAAAGTCCGTTCTGTTCTTGTGGCCTTTGATTTTAGTGTCTCTTCTTCATTTTGTGGAGATTGTCCTGTATTCCCTGCGATACAGGAAGAAAGATATCACGTACTCACGTCAGCAAAATTTTCCTGTCTCTTAATACTCTGCTTCGTTTCTGGAATGCATCTTTGCCCATCCCAATACGTCTTCGGATCTCACTGTCTCACTTTCCGTTCTCTGTTAGAAGATTTCCAAGACGCGACCTAATATATAATATCGCAGATGTAAATCCTCACTTCAGCGGCATCAAGCCAAAACTACAGCAAAGAATCCAACCATCAGAACTGAAATGCTGCAGAACTGCCCTTAGCCTCTCAGATTTAGATCGCATCCGGGCCAATGGAAGACACCCAAACCATTCTCAAGAAGAGTTGGCAATATTTCCATAACCATCGTAAAAGATATCACCCTAGGTAAAAAAAGAGACGGATGAAAAATGGGATGACAACATAAATTGAGTGCAGTGGGTGATCTTTTGCAGAAACTATGAAATTGGCACGCAACTGAGAAACATAGAGGGAGTTAGTCAGTTGCTCAGATGTGCAACGACCACATTTGGTCACTGGACGGATGATGAATATATAATAATAATAATAGCATAGATAGGCTTTAGATGCGTACGTTCTTATAAGTTTTAATGCTTCCCAAACGAAACTATTCTTTATTAATTATCTTAAAAGACCTTTTTTGCTTTTCATTAATATGGCTGATGTTAACCTACAGGGGAGAACATACTTCTTGGTCTTACTTTTTCTACAGACATAAAGTGGGATAAATATGATGTTGTTTATCTTGAGTCAATTGCTAAGTCAGAATCTATCTTGCACATTTACAAATCTACCATTCGTCCGTGCAGCGAATTGTGCAGCCACATCTGGTCTGGTGTTTCATACGTGCATCATGGGTGATGAGGATAAACTACATCCGGCAGCAATTGTTGTTGTTCCCAGGACCACCCTGACTCGGGGTGGTAGCACCTGTTAGGGTCCTAGTTATGGGTAAATAATTAACCCCGAGACTGTGGTCTAAACACTGTCAGTATAAAAATGGATATTAGCAATACATTTTTATAGTAAAAAATACATTAACATCAATACATTTAAAAAAAATTACAAGCAATGCAGTTGACTGTCGACAAAAAATCTCTTTACAAAAATAAGTCAATGAAAACTGATCTACAAACTTATTTCTTACAAAGAATCCATATTCTATTCATACGAGCCTATTCTACAAATTTTGTCGCCATTAACTAACCTATTGAGATTAAATATGGTGTAAAAAATAAACCAAATCTTTCATATCTGTTATGGCCGAGGCCCTCATATGCCTGATTGATTAAGTCAGATTTCTCTCCATTCCCCTCCTCTTATACCACTCCTTAATACTGTCTGCATCTTTCCTTCTCATTGTCCACAGTTGAATTGTCCTGGGTATGACGATAAACTATATCCAGCAGCAAGGCCTCTAATAAGGAGACTGGAGGTTTTGAGGAGCGTGGAAACACCTCTTAACTGCTGCTGTTCCCAGGTCCACCCACACCCGGGGTGGTAGAACCTGTTAGGGTCTCAGCTATAGGCAAATAATGAACCCCCAAACAAAAAAATAAGCAGTACATTTTTATAATACACCTAGCAACAGAACATTTTATTTACAAGCTATATATATATATAACAAATATGGCGCCAGTTTGTTTACATTGCGCAGATCAGTACAAAAATTTCAGTGATTACGCAGTTCAGTGTTGCCAATATTGTGTGAATTGATTGGACGGTTTTTGAAATATTAGAAAAAAAGTTATCTAGATAATAATTTGGAACGCAGTGTATATGAAAAAATATACTCTTAAGGTGTGATATATTTATGGGATAAAGTGCTCAATGTCAGAGATAGAGCGTGTGTAAATATAAAAGTGAACATTGAAGTCAACACTTAGAGGCGACAGGCTGATGATTGCGTCTAGCATGAAACAGACTGTCGCCTCTAAGTGTTGACTTCAATGTTCAGTTATATATATATATATATATATATATATATATATATATATATATATGACGATGGATTGTGACCTCGAACTATTACCAACGATCTAGAACAGTCCTACATTCCTGTTTTCACACAGAAAATGGAAAAAAAGAAGAAATAAATTCTGTTATTTTTACTTTTGTCTTGTTTGATTTTCATTGGTTAAGCAGGTTTCACATGCATTCGATTTGTTAAAATGGCATTAGTATAATTTGTGGCGTTCCAAATTATAAGTTCGATTAGGTAATATCTTTATCACTGCCGGGCATTTTTGCTGCAGATCGAATCTAAAATAAAGGGACAACTCAATAATGTCGAAATTCGAAACTGGATTTCATGACCAGAATGGGAATTTTCTGACCATTCGGTGAAGCGCCAATTCTATAAATGTATGATATTTATAGTGTGATAGTGTTTCATGATAGTGTTTAAGATCCGGGGCAGCCAGGAAGCATTTTTAGAAAGACATGTGGGAAGAGAAATCCAAATATAATCTCGACTGGATTTTCACGCTTGAAGTGATCATTAGATCATGTGAATTAATTTATTTGTACATACTATTACTATCTATCTATCTATCTATCTATCTATCTATCTATCTATCTATCTATCTATCTATCTATTTCAGTCTGTTAATATCTATTTCAAATGTTCTCATATCTAGCTAGCTAGATATCTAAGTTTTTCTATCTATCTATCTATCTATCTATCTATCTATCTATCTATCTATCTATCTATCTATTTATCTCAAATGTTCATATCTATCTAGGTGTCTAGCTACCTTACTCTGTTCCTATCTATCTATCTATCTATCTATCTATCTATCTATCTATCTATCTATCTATCTATCTATCTTTTTTCAGTCTGTTAATACCTCCCTCTGTATGTTTCTCGCTCTCTCTGTATCTATCTATTTCAGTCTGTTCTCATGTACCTATTTAACTAAAATGTTGAAATTTTTTTTTCAAAACCTACTCATATGTTTCCAGCAAACAGATCTGATGTGACTTGAACTCATTACTAAAAAACAGACTAACTCTTTAATCCTTACACCACGGTAAGACAATTTCATTTTTCAGTTTTCATATTATCTGGCGCAGGCCAGATTAGGTTTATTTAATTACTTTATGACAATAATATTATTCAAAGCTCGAAATTATCCTGATGTTTAGAAAAAAATATCGGGAGGGGGATAAAGTGAAGAGATTAAATGGAATTAACTTATTTATATTTTTGCCAAGAAATATATTTGTATATTTTAGCGTTTCTTTCTTCTGCAGATGTCAGACAATCGCTGAAGCTTTGTGTAATTAACTTTTTTTTTATATTCAGTTCTCCTACAAAAGATAAATATATCAAATATTAAAAGATATATTTTCTCCATTTTTTTCTTTTTTGTAAATGAATTCATTCATCCATTATCAAAACTACAAGTTATATTCACTAACTTATTTCATTTTGTCGACGATAAATCTAAATTTCAAATCATTTATAGTTAAAAAAAAAACCAATTACGATTCTTTATCCCATTCCATTGGAATTTAATACTGGAGACTTATTTGTTGCAGACAATACTATCTTTGGTATCATATTTGCCGTCTTATGACTGATTCGCGCGTTCAAATCCTGTGCTGTGTTGTGAATAGTATTTGACCTTTTGTCTAAGCCTACGCGCATACGGAAGGGAAGATTTTGGCTTCGTTATGACGAAATATTCAATAAATCTTTAGCTGCTTGAAATCTCTCCCATAATTTCATTTTGTCAATGTCTTTTATACATATGAATTAGCAAACTCATTTTTCAGACAATAGACTATTTTCTATGGCTTTTTGTCTTGGAAATAAAGAGGTTAACTAAATTTTTTACGAAAAAAAAAAAGAAAAAAGAATAAAGAAGATAACGAACAAAACATCTTACGCTGAATATTAAATAAAAGAACGACGATGATTTGAATTTATAAAGTTTTCGTGATGTGTTTCTATAAATTCATCTTGAAAATGAAAAAAAAAAAAACCCAAAAAACATATACCCCTGACATATTGTTGCGCCTAGACGTAGAAAAATCTACAGCAGGAGAACATGTCAAAATTTGAACATCTACAATCTATCCCTAATATATCCAGATAAATTGTATCATCAAAATCTATTTAACAATATGATAAATCTGCCATGTCATATCTGGTCTGGTTCTTCTGCGCCTGCTTCTACTGTTGTGTATTTAGAGATTCTTGATGGAACCCAGAGAAGAATTTGCAATATTATCGGTCCTCGTCTGGTATCTCGGCTTCAGTTATTTTTTTTTCATTACCGTAACGTACATTCTCTGCGTCTTTTACTTTAAATAATTTCATGGTAATTTTTTTGGTGAGCTTTTCTCTTTCGTGCCTAGATTTAGGAATTTCAGCGCAGTACTAGATTGGCAGTTAGGTCTCATTATTTTACAGTTAAATATGCCATTTGTAACCATACATTTTGTGCTACCAGTTTAGTCTCATTTGTGGAACTCTCTTGTGGTTTCTTGCTTTCCAGTCAAATGTGATCTTTAATAATTTAAATTCACTGTCGTTATCTTTTTCCTCCTCTATTCTTTTATTGGTCTGTCTCCTTAATAATATTTTCTTCCAGATCTTTCACACTCCGTAGCGCCTTGTGTTATAGTGTGTTTACCGGCTTGATTGGAGTGAAATGATGAAAACAAAATCTGTGATCCTGACTCATGTCAGATAGTTTCAGTTTTTTTTTTTTAATTTTAATATTTATAGAAATATGTTACTTATATCAGTGGCGACTCTAGGTCATCAATGTTTGTTTGGCTCATTACAATCTTTAACAAAATATACAATTGGTATAACTTAGATGCTAAAATGATTCCTTTACTCTAACTAAAATATATAATTTTTAAAAATCTTTGGGCATGAAACAATAATAAAAAACATTCTGGTATTTTAATATTAATTGTAATAATTCTATAAAAAGAAACATTTATTTTAAACATTTTTCCAGACATGCAAGAAAAAAGAGTAAGAACAAAGTCTTTGATATGCTTGTCTGTTTATTGCCCTACTTTACATATTTTTACTGTTTACAGCCTGGTTATCAAGGCACCGATGGTAGAGATAGTTGTTTTAAGATCAGAAAGTAGAAATGTATATTTCTCTAACTGAGGCTAAGGGTGTGGATAGAAGTGTTTTCCTTTTTTAAAGTCAGGAACATTGTGTGTGGCTCAGTGTGTGTGTGTATGTGTGTCTGTGGGCGCGTACACAAACCTAATTAGAATGTTTATGTAAATATTTCTGTAAATCTTAAATTTTAATTTATTGTACGTTTATGATCAGTACTGCTGATATCATATTTCCTCAACACTACCCCAGTCACGATCCCTACCCCAACCCTACAGTCGAGGAGTTAAGGTTGCCACTTTTTTAGATTTTCGCCAACTTTAAGTCGGGCTAAATTTAATTTTCCCTTTTTTCAATTGATACATTTCGTTAAAATAACTTATACTGTACAGAATAAATTATTTAAAATGGATATTTGAAAAAACAAGTTGAAAAACAAGACATACAAGTCATTAGTAATTTTTAAAAGATTATTTATAAAATTAAACCAAGAAATACATTGCCTATGAAGCATATCTCCAGCTTGATATGGTGCAGATCTACGTGGCCCTGCTAGTCACGTTAATTTTATTTCGTTCTTTTTTTACTTACTTTCTTTCCTTGTTTTTTTCTTTCTTTCTTCTCTGTCATGAACAATATTGATGAAATGTATTTCGGTCAATATTTTTTCAGACACGGAGTTGAAACAATTAATTTTGGAACCAACTAAAGCCAAGAATGAAAAGGATGAACTACGAAAGATTTTTGTTGTTTTGAAGTAGATTTACTTGAATGTTGATACTCGAGCTGCGCCCACCAAGCCCAAGCCTGGAGTCACGACTGACTTATGTCGATATTTACATTATTGGAACCAGATGATTTTTCAAATGGTCCTTATATTATTTTTTTAATCTCTCATGCAGGTTTACAGAGAAACATCATTATTATTATTTGTTGTGACAAAATTTTAATTTTAGCTGCTTGTGAACTATCTTTTATTGTCTATTCTAATAGAATTGTTCTAGACTTGTCAAAAAACTTCGATATGACTCAGGCGATTTATTTATTTTCTAATGACGCGCTGATCATAATGAAAGTTAGTATATTAACTGTGGGCCTAGCAGTGCGAAATCCATATTGTTTGTCGTACTGGCGGTGGTCCTTGATGTAATCAACAACCTTCTTGTTGCTGATAGCATCAAAGTGTTTGCTGGTGACACTAAGGAGGGTAAGGTTAGTTCAATTGTATATGGCACACATCCGTTAGAGGAACTTGAACATCACCCAGACACAAATGAGTGTGACAAATCAGAGACACATCGTGAATACGAATTCCTGGCCAACTTTCTTCGCCTAAGGGGCTTTATTCTTGCGCCACCTCAAGGGAAATACAACAAGTGAAAGTGAAAGTGAAAGTGCGCGTACAGAGGCCAAAAGTAGTTTAGCTTCTCGGGCATTTATCTTCTGAGGACACCTAGATGAGATATGGACTGTCCAGAAAAAAAGTTCTTCGAGGTTTAGTTTATGCCTCAAAGGTCAAAGGTCGTGAAGTGTGGACTATCTTCCTTGCATTCATTAACCGAAGAAACAGTTCTAATCAGTCTACGCATTTCTTCATTTTTAACTATTAAGCTGGGATCAAAGCGTAGTATCTGTTTCCCTCATTTCTAATGACAATGTTAATATTCTCCGTGTTCCTACAAAGAAACACACAACATTCACTGGCCGAGCAGTCAGTTCTACTCGATTTACGCATTTCTTTCAACCCAGGTCATTGTGCGGGGATCAAAGTGTAGTATATGTTTTTCTAACCTTTCATGATATTAGGCGTTTCCTTCTATAGAAAAATTCCACGTTCATTGTTTGAGCAGCTAATGATATTCGAGTTAGGTTTTTCTTCATTCCTGACCATTAGACTATTAACAAAGTTTAGTATCTGGTCTCATTTCTAATGGTAAATTTTAATATTAGCCGTTTTTTTGGCAAAGAAACATTTGCCATTCATTGACTGAGTAGACAGTGATACGTTTTGTTGAAATTTACAGCTTTTTCTTAAAACAATTTCGAAAAATATGTTTATCAAGTCTTGAATGGATGGGGCTGGGAAAAGCTTACTTCCTAAGTTTTTTTTTCGAAGTAGTGTTAGCTGTCAAAATCTTGATCGTCTTCGAGTGTTATCTGCTGCATTTGAAAGTCGTTCAAGCCATGTGCCTTCTGGTATTACGATTCTGTAGCGCCAGAAGAAGTTCAGTGTTCTTTCGCACTAATAATTAGAAAACAACGAGAAAATAATCAGATAATCATATTGAACGTCTACACTACTTCGAGCTAAAAAGCGTAGCAAGAACCCCCCCCCCGCAGCCATTAATACTTAAAAGAGTGATAACAGCGAACTTGAGAAACCTATTTTCCTGAAAAACTGTCTTAAGAGAAAGATTTTATAAATTGTGTATCTAGGCAGCAAATTCTCTTTTAGGCATGTCTGATTAAATGAATTGCAATATTTATGTCTACTTATTTTTAGCAAAATCCGTTCATATTCACGGATATTTTTCCGTGTATTACAATCAAGTGATGCAAGAAACGCACTGTAACAGTGAAAATCACTTTTATTTAACCGAACATGCTTAAGTAACTCGGACTGATCAATCAATGAATACCGAATATTTTATTATAGGGAAACGGTTAACATTACTATTAGCATTTCTAAATAAACAGAAGTGAAGTGATCTTGTGTATTTGTGAAGACGCTTCTGAATAATGGAATCTTTTCTAGATTTAGGATTGATTTTTTTTCTTAAGGCAATGGTTCCTGATCGAGATGCTTTTTTTCTTTTTGTCCTGATATTCATGAAAATTCAATCAAATTACACACATGAATACCGTGCACGAATTTACGTACATCATACTGAGACGAACTGTTGTCAAAACATTTCGGAGAATCTAAAGTGCACGTGAAAGTAAATGAATTAGATTTTTGCCACCAGTACTCCGTATTTTTTCAGATAACTGTACACATGCCAAAACGAATTACTTTGAAGCAGACTATGATAAGTAAATATAAGAAGCAATGTTATTTCATTTTTTTCATGATCAAATTGTTGATAATTGGTGAGAACAAGGTATAAATAAACGCATGCCACTATATATATATATATATATATATATATATATATATATATATATATACAGACAGTTGCATGGATATGTTTTTTGTGACGCTGCGTTTCACGCTTTTGCGATCATCAGACAAACTCTGAATATCACTGATATTGAGCACTTTACACCAAATACTCTGCGCATATAAAATAAAAAAATTATATATATATATATATATATATATATATATATATATATATATACGGTTGGTGAAATAATTTAGACGTATTATGTCTATTTATTTTAGTTTTACTCTTTTTAAATCTACGAATTAATTTCTTGGTGGTTGTAGAAAATTTATTAAGAAAAAAAATCCAAAATTTTCTTTCAAACAATTTTTATTTTCCCAAGTATTTTCAATCCTTATATGAAAACAACTTCAGGATTTGCATATCTATGGATATGTTGTGCGTTAACACCGTAAATTCAAAATATTTTTAACTCAATGCAAGGGAGGTAACTTATGTGATTTTCTTAAAAAATTGAAAAAAAAATTAAAAGAAATTTAATTGTAATATTTTAATTTGGTATTTTTATATAGCACTTTGTAAATACAAATAAATAGAGAGACTTAATACATCTAAATTATTTAACCGAACATGCTTGAATGAAAATATGATGCCTATACATTCAGAGCAAATATGTTTGAATAAAAAACAGACCACTTTAGGGATCCATGTAAATAAATTATATATATATATATATATATATATATATATATATATATGTGTGTGTGTGTGTGTGTGTGTGTGTGTGTGTGTATTTAGGCAGCAAATTTTCTTTTAGTCATGTTTGATTAAATGTATTGCAATAATTATGTATGCTTATTTTTAGCAAAATCCGTTCATATTCACGGATATTTTTCCGTGTATTACAATCAAGTGATGCAAAAAATGCACCGTAACAGTGAAAATCACTTTTATTTAACCGAACATGCTTGAATGAAAATATGATGCCTATATATATATATATATATATATATATATATATATATATATATAGAGAGAGAGAGAGAGAGAGAGAGAGAGAGGGAGAGACGAAGGTACATTCCAGAAGTTTTGATACTTTTCCAGGAGAGACATTTATTAATATTCAAAGAAGTAGAAAACTCTGATCTCCTTCTAAGAAGGATCCCCTGACTTCAGTTCACTTGTCTTAGCGTTCCAACCATTCGGTGGAGACACCATGGAAGTCACCCGTAGTGAAGATATCCCCGACCGTTGTTACAGCTGCCTTCATCTCCTCAGTGTCTTCAAAACGACTCCACTTGAGGTTCTCCTTCAGTTTGGGAACAACCAAAATTCACAGGGTGCAAGGACTCTGACTGCAGGAACAGTGGGAGACAGTTTTGATTCCCATCTCTATCAACTCACAGGTTTACTGGGTAGTTTATTCCAAGTTGTCTTCATGTCCTGATCTGATTCTGCGCGCTTATCTTCTCCTACAAACAGTTTTTCTTAAGGGCGTGGTTAAGAGCAGTTATGTATCTCCTTCACACTCGAATAACAAAATTTGTTAAGTCCGCTTATTATAGTAATGATACTTTTTTTAAAACCTTTCACCACAAGCAAGGGAATAAAACGTTTAAGAGACAAGTGGTTACTTAGCGTGGAAGAATAAGTAAAAGAGAAACATTATTAAGTAGCAAGAAAAATAAAAGAAGAGGAATCCAGAAGACAGTAGATAAAGATTGATATTTAAACTTTTGAAGATCAAAGTTGGCTGGGTAGCAAGAAACCGGAAGTGAGTTCCATATACGAGAAAAGCAACTTAGCAAAGAAAATACGATTACCTCTGGCCAATTCAATTGTAAAATGCTGAGACCAGAAATACCGTACAGAAATTTTTCAACTTGTGAAGAAGACCGTCATGCCAAAACCCTGTGAAATGACTGCGAGATGTTCATTATGACTCCTCAATCTCTATCTATAAAAGGTAGGATGTGTGTATGTGTGTAACGAATGCACGGCCGCCATTTTTGACGGATTTGCACCAAAATTTACATGCACATGCTCTAAGTTAGCGGGGAGGACAAGACCGACTTTGCATTTCCCAACTCCCATCGATAGTGGAAATATTCGATTTTTTTCATGCTTATACGGCAGTTTTCATCTAGTTTGCGGCCATTTTCTACTGACCAGAGTGAGAGCCTATAGCTGGCTGCCACGAATAGGCAGGAAGATTCTATTGGCCAGCGTGAGAGACAACTGCTGACTGGCACGAATGTTAATTAGCATGCTAGCATGCAAAAAAAATCGATAGCTGCATTCATCACAAGTGGGAAAAATTTAAATCTGCATGGCACTTTACTCTAATTGGCTCATTCGCTTGCTTAAACTCAATGTTGATTCTGATTCCGCAGAACTGGGTTGGGTGTGAAAAAGTACTTTTTTCATTCGGTTTTTCCAGTTACGAGTCCTTTTTTAAAGGTGATCGTTTTGTGTTCATTTTGTTTAGTTCTTTTTTCGTAACAGATTTAATGTTTAGTATAGAGCTTAGAAAAAATTCGCAGTGTGAGATAGGCAAGAAGTAAGACATGTAGCAACACCAGCACCTCAAAGACTCTTTTAGTGATAATCGTTGATACAGCAGTTGTTCTAGAGAAGCGAACGCCATATTGCTTATCTAAATGAAGGCACTGGGAGGTGAGATGATTAACCAGTTGATTAGGGCCTTTAGTTCTGTGCCAAAAAGAGGTAGAAGGTTAATAGGCCGATAGTTAAAAGGATTAGACGGTTCGACTGATTTCTTAAAGACTGGAACTACAGATGTGGATTTTCAAACAGCGGGAAAGCCGGAAACAGCTAGGCATTTGTAGTAGAGTTTAGAGAGAACATGAGAACATTTCTCAACGACTGTTCCATGGATTCCATCAGGTCCACATACATTGTTGTTAGAAATTACAGTATTCTAGGGCATTTATAAATGCTTGGAGTGAAACTCCTAGATATATATTTCTGACGCATGAATATTTCTGTTTCCGGAACACATAATGAGGAAAAGGGCTTGACGAATAGAACACTCAAATATATATTGAAGGCAAGATAAAGGTAAGTTGCTAGTAGCCTAGCATAAAAATTTGAGTGAATGTGTTGTGGGTTCCGGGATGAAATCCGGTCTCAAATGAATGACAAATGCAGGAATGAAATATAGCAAATAAATGTATTTACACAATAATACAATGGGCAATACTGTTAGTAAATCCAGAAACGCGGTTAGTGGCAATAATGATATATATACTGTCTGGGAAATTCAGTATCGAAGTATGACTTCCTTCTGAGTCTATGTGCTCGCAACTGTGACTCCTACAAAGCGGTTACCTCACACTCTCACTCTCTCACTGTATCACTTCCGGTTATTCACCGGCAGCAGTACAAGTACACACTGAGCGAGTCCACTTGTATAAAAAGGGGTGGACCCCTTAACAGAATGGATGGAAATCAAAGAAAAGACTGATAGTAAAAGGTCAAATATTCCGTAGAGCATGAAAGGAAACAAGGCACTGGGATGAGAGATGATTAATCAGTTGATTAGGTCCTCTAGTCGTGCGCCAAAAAGCGAGAGAAGACTAATAGGCCGATAGG
The DNA here is from genome assembly GCA_903632075.3 of Acanthosepion pharaonis. NCBI lineage: Eukaryota > Metazoa > Mollusca > Cephalopoda > Sepiida > Sepiidae > Acanthosepion > Acanthosepion pharaonis. Next base: position 157,158 of record CAHIKZ030005441.1, on the reverse strand, counting down.
TAGAATCAGATGGTTCGACCGAGTTCTTAAAGACTGAAACCACAGATGAGGATTTCAAAACAGCAGGAAAGCCAGAAACAGCCAGGCATTTGTTGTAGAGTTTATTGAATGGATGAAAATCAAAGAAAAGATTGCTAGTAAATGGCCAAATACTCCGTCGAGCAGTAAAGGAAAAAGGCACTTGGATGTGAGATGGTTAACCAGTTGATTAGGCCCTCTAGTTGTGCGCCGAGAGTTAAAAGGATCAGACGATTCACGCAATTTTTTAAAGACGGAAACAACAGAGGAGGATTTCGAACACACAGGAAAGCAAGAGGCATCGAGACATTTATTGTACAATTTCATTGAGAACAGGAGATGATTTCTAAAGGATTATTGTAGCGATAGCATTAGGTCCACATCCTTTAAGGGATCCAGATTTGAGATGATATCAGAAACCATGGAAGAATTTATCTCTATATGACTCAATAGATGATAAATTCTACGTGAAAAGTCATCCAAGGACACTAAGGATGAGTAGAGAGTAGAGTTTGAGGAAAAATTCCTGGCAAAACAATCTGATTCATCAGCAGATGGTACGACCTCAAATTGAAGAAAGAGCGGCAGAATATAAGACTTACTGTTATTTAATACACAATTACAGAGCCTCCAGTAGTCAAGAGTTAGAGGCTATACGGTGCCTGATTCTATCAATAAACAAAGCCTTAGCTCCTTCGAGAAAACTTTTATATTTAATATGTCACGCTGGTATATATATATATATATATATATATATATATATATACGTATGTATTTGAAAAAGTGATTCCTGTGGGCTACAGCGACTGAAGGGGCCATTTTGAACCACGGAGAAGATTTTGATTTTCCCTTGGTATTTTCGAGAACAGCATCGACGTCGGCTTTGATCCAAGAAGAAACCTCATTGACACAGTTCTTTACAGGAATGTTAAGAATATCACTCAAAGAGGCGTCTCAAAGAAAGTCATGAAGTGAATCTGTTGTAACCTAGGAAAGGCTACTGAATAGAATAATCAAACGGATGTTGGTAATAAACAATAATACTTAGGACAAGAACAACATATATAAGATTCGCCTGCGACGCGTTGAAGAAAGAGTCAACTGATAGAAGTTAGTCAAGTGAATCTCCAACTGCAGGATATCTACCAACTGCCTCACGCGGTCAGATATAGCACAAGGGGTATCCGGGCCAGTAGCCTTGGCCAAAAATTCCCTGTAAACCCCGTATAAAACGGGGTCAGGTAGCTGTTTTCTCTACCCTTTGACATAGACTCGTCTGAGGATCCTCTCTGCCCGAAGACGGAGAGTTTGACCAGCACAGCTGGAGCCGAATCTCCGACTGCAGACCAACATACAGTATTTACAACTGTATTTATGTGATTTTTCCCGCAGTAGGTTGCTATTTTTTTTCGGTAGACCAGTTGCCATCCAAGGCTATCGAACCGGTCTGTCCTGCAATTTACCCATAGCTGGCGTGGGGGTGGGGGGAAGAAGAGGATTCACACCTTTCCCGAAGGTATTAGCACGTAAGTGCATGTGATGTATTCGACTGGAATTCGAACTCGGCTCTCCGATTCCTCAATCCGAGCCGCTATTCATTACTCGACCGCAAACTATTTTTGAAAAGATATATTTATTATAGTTGATAGTTGAAGGTTTCATATATATATATATATATATATATATATATATATATATATATATATAATATATATATATGAATGATGAAATATCAAAGATATCCTATATTTATGCGTTCAAGCAAGAAACAGACTATCACCTCTGGGTGTTGATTTTAATATCCACTTTTATCTCTATCTATAAAAAACAGGATGTGTGTGTGTGTGACGAATGTACAGCCGCAATTTTCGACGGATTTGCACCAAAATTTACATGCACATGCTCCAAGTTAGCGGGAAGGCCAAGACCGACTTTGCATTTCCCAACTCCCATCGATAGTGGAAATAATCGATTTTTTTCATGATTCTACGGCGCGTTTCATGTAGTTTGCGGCCATTTTCTCCTGGCCAGAGTGAGAGCCAATAGCTGGCTGCCACGAATAGGCAGGAAGATTCTATTGGCCAGCGTGAGAGCCAACAGCTGACTGACATGAATGCTAACTAGCATGCTAGCATGCACAAAACTCGATAGCTGCATTCGTCAGAAGTGGGAAAAATTTAAATCCGCATGGCACTTTACTCCAATCGGCTCATTCGCTTGCTTAAACTCAACGATGATTCTGATTCTGCAGAACTAGGTTGTGTGTGAAAAAGTATTTGTTGTTAACATTCTTTTTTCATTTGGTTTTTCCAGTTACGAGTCCTTTTTTAAAGCTGATCGTTTTGTCTTCATTTTGTTTAGTTCTTTTTTTTGTAACAGATTTAATGTTTAGTATAGAGTTTAGAAAAAATACGCAGTTTGTGATAGGCAAGAAGTAAGGCATGTAGCAACATCAGCACGGCAAAGGGCACTCCTTTAAAGGCAAGGAAGGGCAAAAATATTTTGAGTCACGTAATAGCGATTGCTGTATGAGTCGTACGATTTTTTGAATCAAGCATGGGCAACGCCGGGCCATGCTGCTAGTATATATATATATATATATATATATATATATATATATATATATATATATATAAACCCCAAAAATCAAAATTACCTCAATATGCAATTTTTGCTGTAAAAAATGCATATGTTCTGTTTAAATAAAAACATTGAGCGCTCTGTGGATCAGTTTAAATAATTAATATTACTAGGATCCACCCGGATTATATACCAACGGATCGATTACCTCTACTATATATATATATATATATATATAGTCAACGACGAAATTATTCTTACACCCATCAATTTTGAATGTTTTTATCCATTTCTCAGAATCTAATGCCCGTATCATGCCAGCTTTTTTACATGTTAATAAACATAAAAAGGAATATATAACTCAATTTTCAGAACAATAGGTTGAATACAACAAATTTGATAGGCGAATTATGTAAAATACAAAATTATTCGTACGGTAAAAAATATTGTTTAAATCGATTCGATAAAGTATAAGTGATTTTCATAATTATTTTATCGGTGAAACTATCTAGACTATTTATTCAGTAGAATATTTGTGATAAGTCCAGAAAAGAACATCACGTGGTGCATAGAGTGTCGCCATTGTTATTCTTACGTTAACAACACGATGGGGAAGACAAAAGAGATTAACGTTGACTTGAGACAGAGAATTATTAACTTCCCCAAATCGGGAAATAGTTACAGCTCTATTTCAAACCGGTTAGCTATCCCTAGACCTACGGTATAATGCTTTATAAAGAAGTTTAAACATTTTGACACGACAGTGAATTTGCCTGGGCGTGCAAGATAAAACAAATTGTCATCGAGAAATGCACGAAAACTGTAGCGAGGTTAATATAAACTGTTGTTTTGAAAGACATCGCCAAAAGTTTGGATAGGATGGGTATCAGCATAAGTACTTGCACAAATACAACGTTGTTTAAATAGAAATGGGTTGTATGGAAACCGACCATGACGAATCCCTGTCACATTGTTCCTCGGTTTAATTTTAGCAAAACGTTCTTTTGGGAGCAAGTACTATAGAGTGATAAAACAAACATTGAGCTTTTTGGACATAATGATGTACAGAAGATTTGGTGCAAGAAAGCTGAGGCTTTCCTCCCAAAGAAAACAGTGGAAACCTTAAAACATGGAGGTGGCTAGATGATGTTTTTTTTTTAGCTCAAGATGGACTGGATTAATTAACTGTAATAAAAGGAATAATGAAATCTGGAGACTTTATGAAAATTCTGGATGAAAATCTGTAACTATCAGCGCAAAATTTTCATCTAGGTCGTCGATTTATTTTTCCAGTAAGATAATGATCCCAAATATACGTCTAAATCAGTGACTGTATGGTTTCAGAAAATGAAGATTACAGTTGAATCCTATTGAAAATCTATGGCAAGAATTGAAAATTCGAATAAATTGTTGGTCACAAAAACCTTCAGGATTTAGAACGTGTAACCATTGACGAATAGAAGAAAACCCCAGAAAAGATTTGTTCAAATCTCATCAAAAACTTTACAAAATGATTGCAGCGAGTTCTAAAGATGAGGGGCCATGTTATTGACTGTTTTGAAAACTTTTCAATTTTTTTTCTAATTTTCCTACTGTACAAATAATTTTGTCTTTTCCTACTTTGCATAATACGTCTGTCAAATTTCATCTATCTATCTATCTATCTATCTATCTATCTATCTATCTAGTCATAAAATTACCATTTGGGTCCATTGATAGCTGTACTACCACGAAGTCACAAGTCATCGTGACCGAGGGTTTCACGTGCTGGTGTTGTTCAGATTGGTGATCACACTAGATAACACACTCTCTCCCAGCAACTCTAACTAAGGTTTGTTCAGCATGGTTGCAGTATAAACCACTTGGCCCCTGTAGGTGTTGAACAAACAAAAAATGTGCCTGAGCGGGTGTCTGTAATAGGGATTGGTTTGCCGCCCAAGTAGACTTGTATCCTCGAATACAAGTGGCCAGATATTATCTATCTATCTATATTTCGAAAAGATGAATTTTTATTCCGATATTTTTATTACTTCAAACGTTGTTTTAGTGGATGCACGTAT
>CAHIKZ030005441.1:115000-145000 GCA_903632075.3 Acanthosepion pharaonis | reverse complement strand
TTTAGTTATTTTCATTACACTTTGTATATATCTGAAACATTTCACCAGCCTTACAGTAGTAGCATTTCTCTTGAAGTAACATTTGGTAGCAAATGTTCTCGGAAGGAAAAATACGCGAAAAGTGTTTTCACTTCCCTATTTATTGGATCGTAATGAATCTGAGAAACCTTTCCACGCAAACTGATGAGAAGTCATTGCCAGAAGAGAGATAATCTCAAGTCTTTAAATTGTTCCATTAGTCTGAAGCCGCTTCATAAATCCACACGTTCCTTCGGTACTGTTTATAATGTCTATTGACATTTTGCTTGGGGAAGTTCTATTGGGAAGAATTAAAAATAATCCCAAATCACATCGAATTCGATTAACTCAACATCAAGAACAGCCTATCTCTGTTATATTTGTGCCAACTGACGGGGGTTCTTGTTAATTCCCGAAAACCTCTTATATGTGAGAGAGAGAAAAAAATAGATAATTTTGGTCAAGTAACGAAAATACGGAATGACCTGCCTAGAAACGAAATATACATCAGATATTGGGCTTTCTCTCAGTCTGATCTATCTATCTATCTATCTATCTATCTATCTATCTATCTATCTATCTATCTATCTCTCATCAATATCTATCTCAATCTGAACATTATCTATCTATCTATCTATCTACGTTTGGTGGCATCTATCGCTCCCCTCTCTCTCTCTCTCTCTATATATATATATATATATATATATATATATATATAAATTTTGGACATTTTTATCCCTTTCTCAAAAAGTAATGCCCGTATGACGCAAGTTATTTATATGTTAATAATCACAAAAAAGTAATATAAAACAAAAAATTGACTGGCGAATTATGCAAAATAGAAAAAGACAGTACAGTATGAAAAATAGAAATAAATGAACAATATTCACAATATTAACAGTCAATAACATGGCCTTTCATCTTTATAACTTTCTGCAGTCGTTTTCTAAATATTTTGATGAGATTTTTTTCCATTCGTCAGTGGTTAGATGTTCTAATTCCTGAAGGTTTTTTGGTGACCGACAATTTATTCGAAATTTCAATTCTTGCCATAGATTTTCAATAGGATTCAAGTCAGAACACACTGAAAGCATAACTATAATCTTCTTTTTCTGAAGCCACGCAGTCACTGATTTAAACGTATGTTTAGGATCATTATCTTGCTGGAAAGTAGATCGCCGACTTAGATGAAGATTTTGCAGTGATAGTTGTCGATGTTTCGCTGATAAGTGTAGACTTTCATCTAGTATTTCGATATAGTCTGCAAATTTCATTATTCCTCTTATTATAATTAATTATCCATTCCCCCTTGAGCTAAAACAACCCCGAAACATCATCGAGTCCCCTCCACTTTTTACTGTTGCCACTGTGTTCTTTGGGAGGAAAGCATCACTTTTCTTGTGCCAAATCTTCTGTTCATCATTTTGTCTAAAAAGTTCAATTTTTATTTTATCATTCCATAGTACTTGTTACCAAAAGGAATTTTATAGTCCAAGAGCGTTTCGGCAAAATTAAAACGAGCAAAATTGTGACATGATTTGCGTAGAGCGGTTTGTGGTGGTCAGTTTCCATACAACCCATTTCTATTTGAACAACGTTGTATTTGTGCAAGTACTTATGCTGATACCCATCATATCCAAACTTTTGACGATGTCTTTCAAAATAACTCTTGAGTTTATATTAATCTCGCTACACAGTTTTCGTGCATTTCTCGATGACAATTTGTTTTTTCTTGCACTCCCAGGCAAATTCTCTATCGTCCCAAACTGTTTAAACTTCTTTATAACGAACTGTACCGTAGGTCTAGGGATAGCTAACCGGTTTGAAATAGAGCTGTAACTATTTACCGACTTGGGGAAGTGAACAAATCTCAGTCTCAAGTCAACGTTAATCTCTTTTGTCTTCCCCATCGTGTTGTTAACGTAAGAATAACAATAGCGACACTCTATGCACTACGTGATGTTCTTTGCTGGAATTATCACAAATATTCTACTGAATAAATAGTCTAGAGGCCTTCACCGATAAAATACTTATATAAATAACTCCCAAACATATAAATCCCAAACATACGTCTAAATCAGTGACTGTATGGCTTCAGAAAAAAATTACAGTTCTGCCACAGCCTTCAATGAGTCCTAACTTGAGTCCAATTGAAAATCTATGGCAAGAATTGAAAGTTCGAATAAATTATCGGTCACCAAAAAACCTTCAGGAATTAGAACATCTAACCATTGACGAATGGAAAAAATCCCAGCAAAGACTTGTTCAAATCTCATCAAAATCTTTAGAAAATGATTGCAGCAAGTAATAATGATGAGAAGCCATGATATTGACTATTAATATTGCGAAAATTGTTCAATTTTTTTCTATTTAATATAAGAATAATTTTGTCTTTTCGTATTTTGTATAATTCGCCTGTCAAGTTTGTTGTATTTAACCTATTGTTCAGAAAGCTGAGTTTTATATTCATTTTTTTTGTGTTCTTATTAACATATAAAAAACCCGGGCATCATACGGGCATTAGATTCAGAGAAGTGGATAAAAATATTCAAAATGGATGGGTGTACGAATTTTGTCATTGACTGTATATATAGGTCTGTTCGCTTGATTTTATCTATCTATCTATCTATCTATCTATCTATCTATCTATCTATCTATCTACTGAAGAGGCTTCAGACAAATGGAATAAATTAACTACTTGAGATTATCTCTCTTTTGATAATGACTGCTCATCATCGTTAGAAGACATTATTAGTTACCAAAAGAGGAATTTATGTAAGAAGGGAAAGCAAACCGAATGATTCGAAACATTGATAGATAATCGTTTATAATATAAATTTAGTATTAACCGTTGCTTCTTCTACGTGATGTTTTTCTGTTATCTCTACAAAATCCTATTCTGCCATCCATTTACACAAGCTTCTTCTTCTTCTTCTTCTTCTTCTTCTTCTTCTTCTTCTTCTTCTTCTGTGTGCCGTGTCCCCTCAGGGATTCGACGATCATGGCTCTTCACAATTTCCTGTCCTTTCTAGCTCTTAGCAAATTTTGTCTTTCTGTTATATCCCCTAAACCCTGTTCTGCCATCCAGCGAGCTCGTTTTTATTCTTTTATGTGTCGTTAGCGATCATGGCTCTCCACAATTTCCTTTCCTTTCTAGCACTTAATAAATCTTGCCTTTTTCTTAAGTATTCGAAACCCCGTTCCGATGCCCATTTAAATAAACTCATACTTCTTCTATGTGTCATATACCTTCAGGACGCGGGCGATCATAATTCTCCACTATTTCCTGTCATTTGTGGCTCTTAATAAATTTTATCTTATCTCCCCTAAATGCCGTTCTGCTACTTGTTTCCATGAGCTCATTATTCTTCTACGTGCCGTGTCCCTTGAGGACATTGATGATCATGACTCTCCACAATTTCCTCTCCTTATAGCTGTTAATAAATTTTATCTTTTTTGTCATTTCTCCTAAACACTTTTCATTAACCCAGCAGCCAGTAATAATATTGGTTGAAATTAAATTATTTTTCTTAAAACCCCCTGTTTCTGTTCTGCCATCCATTAACAAAAGGATCTTTTTCAGGATCTGTCTATATTTGTGACATGAGGTATTGTAACTATTTACATTTTTCAGACTGTTGTCCTTATCTTTATTGTCACTTTAAGTTCATTCCTTAACGGAAAAAGGAAACATTTTTTTATGTGCCGTCTCACTTCAAGACATAGATGATCATGTCCCTCCACATCTTCCTGTCCCTTGTAGCTCTTAATAAGTTTTGTGTTTTTGTTATTTCTTCCAAACCCTGTTCTGCCATCCATTTACTCAAGCTCATCAAGTATGTTACGCGTTGCTTTCTGTTGTCCCTTTTTTCCTCAATCCGTCCTGTGAGTATCAGGTTCTCCAAGCCCGACTTCCTCATTACGTGCTCCATAAATTTCAACTGCCTCTTCCTGATGTTAAGTATAAGTTTCTGTTTAGTTTTCATTGTCTTCAAAACCTCGTCGTTGCTCATATGTTCGGTCCATGGTATCCTCAGCATCCTTCTGTAGAGCCACATTTCTGTTGCTTCAAGTCTCTTCTTCATTTTTGAGAAGACTGTCCAGCATTCGCTGTCATATAGGAGGACACATATCACATAAGAGTTCAATACTCTTTTAATTGTTTCTAAAGAATTTTTTCTGTTTCTTAATTCTCAGCTTATCTTTTGGAATGAGCCATTGGCCATCCCAAATACTTCTTTGGATCTCAGTGTCGCAGATTTCGCTCTCTGTTAGAACCCTTCCCAGATATTTACATTTTTCTTTTTGTTTGATTGCAGCAACCCCGCTCTGTAATCTTCATTTTCGGTTCATCCTTTTGTTTATAACCATACATTCTGTCATTTTTGTAATTTGCACTTATTCCTTTCTTCTCGCTCTCCTACGCCACCTTCTGAAGGAGTTCACAAGACCTAAAAGAAAAACAGTTCTTACTGCTGATGAAATTGGTCACAAGAGCATAGCGGCCCCCGGGCCACATATGGCTTTCCGAATGTCGTGCCCAATTTCATGAAGAAAATAACGTTTATTAAAATGTTGTTTGTTTTCTATCGTTCTCACTTGTTCACACACACACTCTCTCATACATACATAAACAATGATCAAGTACAATGTTTCTTAAGTTTTCCTTGAAGCAACGTTTTATGTTTTCCTTAACACTGTCGGTATTTTAAATCATTAACGATTTTCATACTTTCATCAGTGATTATATTATATCAAGAATTCAGGGTCGTATTTTTAATTATAAAAGAAATCTCTGCCTCAAATAGAAAAAAATGGACTTTCCGCCTTTCTCTCAAATATAGACAGATCATGAAGGCCGGAGCGTCCAACGGCCGAAACGTCGTGAATATGACAATAAAGATAAGGGCAACAGTCTAAAAAATGTAAATAATTACAATACCTCATGTCACAAATATAGACAGACCCTGAAAAAGGACGGAGCGTACAATGGCTGAAACGTCTTGAATATGACAATAAAGATGAGGGCAACAGTCTGAAAAATATAAATCGTTACAATACCTCATGTTACAAACATAGACAGATCCTGAAAAAGGTCGGAGCGTACAATGGCCGAAACGTCGTGAATAAGACAATAAAGATGAGGACAACTGTCCAAACAATGCAAATAGTGTAAATAGTTACAATACTTATCTTCTTTTCTTCTCCGGAGTGAACATCTCCCTGAGAATTTTTTAAAATTTTGACATTCAGTAAGAACACGAAGACACATACAGGGTGAGATGAAAGTCGCGTACTATAAGAGTTAATTAATTAATCATGTTTTAAATTTCTAATTTGTTTTGATTGGTCCTCTTGAGTGACCACCGAATGTCACAAGACGTCACACATTTGGATTTATGTTCTGATGGTTCATTTGGAATCAGTTGTTTAGCAGACGTGCCTCAGAAATATGGCGGAAAGAATTAAATATGAATGCAGTAAAATGACAGAAGACACTCTCTGACGTATTAATGAATCCTTCAGGCACAGAATTGAAATGAGTTTTGAAATAAGGAGGAGGACATTTTGAACGGAGCATATAACAAATAACTAGTAATTAAAATTTTCATGTGTGATTATATTTTTAATAAATTATCCTTATGCTGAGCGAATTTTGCATCACCTTTTGTATATACAGGGTGTAACAACAAAATTGTTCAAATCGTGTAACAACAAAATTGTCCACCTCACAAAATGTTTCAAATCTAAAAAACCACGAAACTAACTGTATCTTTTTTCCAGGTTTTCAGCCATTATAACATTGGTCTTCGTAAAAATCCCTGAAGAATCTTTTGTGTTCAGTTAAAAAGAGAGTGTGTTAAAATTGTTTTGTGTCAGACCCACTGTCTTCTCCATTGAGCAAAGGTGAAAGGAAAAAGATCATTCAGTCGTTCAGTAATGGTAGCAACATTCATACTCTGGCTTCCATTTTCAAAGTCCATTCAAGAACCATCAAGAGAACGGTGAATAAGTTTAAAAAAGAGGGAACAGTAAAAAGGAAAACTGGATCAGGAGGTCACAACAAGAAGAGGGATAGTCATTTCAATTTAGAGCTAAAGAGATCAATTAGAAAAGATCCAACTCAATTCATTAGACGTTTGGGACGTGAGAGAGGAGTTTCAGCTATGATAGTTCAGAGAGCAGTGAAAAAATGACTTGAAAATGAAATCGTACGTGAAATGTGTGAGGCATCTTGATACTCCAGGACAGAAAGTTAAAAGATCATCTTGAAAATATTAGAAAATGATCCCGGAATAATATATATATATATTTGAACTTTATTTCAGTCCTTCATGAGCTTCTGATCCTTAGTTATGATTAATTAATGATAAACATGTCATTTTCGTTTATGATCGATTTCATCACGATTCTTCGGTTAAGCTTAGAGAGTAATTATACATTCTTATTCTCAAAGTAGAGCACAAGAGTGTTATAAAGACCCCGGAGAATTCCAATAAGATATTTTTAATCATTTCTAACGGTTCAGAGCTTAATCTAATAAGTGGAAAATTTTTTGGTACACGATTTGGACAATTTGGACAATTCTGATATATATATATATATATATATATATATATATATATAAAATATATAAAAATATATATATAAACATTATTTTTTGGTGGATACTCGTATTTGAATAGGCACTTAGTTTATTCATAAAACAGTGCATTTATTTTCATCTACCGGTCTGGATATTCGAGAAATCTTATTAGAGAAAAATATGCGCTGCCCGGCAGGATTCGAACCTGCGTTCCTCTAGGGGAAACCGTCATTTGATATGACGTGATTTGTGCCGCTTGGCCATGATGTGCATCGATGGCCAAGCTAAGTTCAATAGTGCCTTTAAACACGGTTCTTTTTCTGACTCCCGTAATAGACAGATTTGCTCAGTTTCATATCGTAACGTAAACAAAGCAATTTCTAATTGCTTTCCGGCAAGATTCGAACCTGCATTCCCTTAAAAATAACGTTTAAGTAATAAAATATTTCGGATTAATAAAGAAAAATCCATCCTTTTTTGTGGAAAAAAAATGACACCCACAAGAACGCGAAGACCTTTTGAGTTTTATACAGACTGGAAAGTGAGGACTGGGTCGCTCTTGTCCAAAATATGGCAGTAGTATTCCATTTAACGCCTGATTTGGTTCTTGTAACGGTAAAGAATATTACGAAGAGTTAAGTACTGGAGCCTTATAGAAAACCGACTATTTTTCTAGCATCTTGTTGTAGAGTAGTTTTCACAGTGGAGGCTTGTATTTCGCTAAGTCGGTCCTAAAATCTAGTTGTGATGGTTGATACTTCAATGTCCGACATCGACTGACTCACTCAACTCCACTGAGCTCAACTGGCTACCGCTACTACTACTACTTATTATGTGTGGAAGAGTCTATTACAATAGAATAGGTAATGTTCTGGTATAACACATTTTCAGCCAGAGATCGGAGGTACAAGTTCCACTTGAGGTCTGGCTTGAATTTAAGACCCAATACTCACACAAGGCGCATCATGGGGGAACACCTGTTCATCGGGATTGCTGATATTTCAGAGTCCGATCTGTGATGATTAGTTTGGTTTTCGAGGTATTGAATGTTACCAGCCAGTTTTATCCCCCACCGGAGATGTTACAGCTTAGATCAGAGGAGAGATCAGCTGTTAATCTCTGGTCATCTAGAAATTTTGGGGATTTAGTTATTAAGCATGAAATATAAATCAAATTTTTAATCAAATTGGTTTATTAATAGCAGCTCGGATTGAGGAATCGCAGAGCCGAGTTCGAATTCCAGACGAATCCATTAAATTCCCTTACGTGTTAATTCCCTTGGGAAAGGTATGAATCTTCTTCTTCTCCCTCTCCCCCAGCTATGGATAAATAGCAGAACAGATCGGGTTCTATAGTCTTGAATGTCAACTGGTCTACCGCAGAAAGAAATGGCAACCTACTGCGGGAAAAATCTGCCTCGCCAGTCATGTATCGAAAGATACCTGATCGTCTAAGCGTGTATCACGTATGGCACATAATTGACTGAAGACGTTTAACTAATATTTATCCTAATAGGATCCTTTGTAACGATTATCTTAGTTAGAAAACGTCTTATGTGATGAAAACCTGCTTTTCAAAGATATTCAATATTTTTTTCTATAACTATTATCTTAGCTAGAAAAGGTGTTTTTATGAAAATTATTTATATTTAGCAGGGGCATCAGTTTATCTCACGAGATAAGGGTAGCGTCCTGTTTGGTTAAAATACAGTCCTTTGGTGGTTAAGCTGGAGTGACCTATTCACGGCGCAAGCCCGGGGGATGTTGTATGGAGGCCGTGCGCTGCCCAGATTACATGTCCCTCATCTGTTGGCCGTATCAACAAGATCCAAAGGAATATAAGGCATTAGATTTGATGACGGCTTGGCTGCAGGAGTTACCGGAAAGTTTTCAGTGTTGACATCCAACCGCCTTCAGGGTTCCACTCTGAGTTTTCCGTTTGAATTTACTTCCATAGCCTTTACTGTAATTGAATGTAGCCGCAAGGCAGCAGAGGTTTAAAATCAGGCTTTTCCTTCTCCTACATGGACAGCTTCCTGGGGCTGTCGGTCACAATCTACCCAAAGCTGCTGGTTATGACGCGCCAGTTGTTCGCCTTCTCCCATGCCACAGAAGCATTTTATAGATAGTACGCACTTGTCTCCACTATCACACACAGCTAGGACAAACTTTGGAATATATATATAATGTACGTATATAAAATTGAGCACAGTGCATTATATTTAGGGACGGCTTGGCTGCAAGAGTTACCGGAAAAGTTTTCAATGTTGACAGCCAACCTCCTTCGGGGTTCCACTATGGGTTTTCTGTTTGGATTTACTACCATAGCCTTTTCCGTGTTTGGATTTGACCGTTAGACAGCGGAGGTTTCAAATCAGGGTTTTTGCTTTGCCCTAGATAAGTGGTTCTCAACATTTTGCTTTTACCCATAGACCACTTTTACTTTTAATTATTTTAGTTGGACACCATAACCTTTGGATGAAAAAAAAGAAAAAAAGTTTATTTTATTTTTTATTAATAAATAAGTTTAGGAATTGTTATCATTTTCCTTTATATGTATAATATATCCTGCTTCAACTTTTACAATCAAAACATTCAGCTGACTAAAAATGACGCTAACCTACATCGCTTTTTGCTAGAGTTATTTTTTCTATTTTTAGTATTTTTACAGGGCGTAGATTGCTGTAGAATTTCCAATTCCCAGTTGTAACAGCCGTTCTGATATGAGCTTGCTCTATGGACAACTACAATATTATTGTGGATCCACATTTTGCTATTATTTGTGGACCCCATCCAATAATATTACATGTAGGCCCCGGTATCCATATGGACACCGGCTGAGAATCACTGCCCTCAGAAAGACTACCTTCCTGGACTATCAAGCTAAATTTATCCGAAGCAGCAGGTCTCAGTTTTCTGCCTGGCAAAAACAAACACACAAGACAAACCAGACACACACGCACAAACACACACAGAGACACACACGGACCCTACACATCATGCAAATATATATATATATATATATATATATATATATATGTATGAAATGTGTGTATATAGTATATATATATATATATATATATATATATATATATATATATATATATATATATATATGCAGTTTATTAAATATACTATTTATATATTTTATATGCGCAGTTTATTGGAAAGCGCTCAATATCGGTGTTAGAGTTAACATATTTACTTCTATATAATATATAAATATATATATGAACTAAAATACATGCATATATATATATATATATATATATATATATATATATATATATATATATATATATATATATGTATTTGTGTATTTAGGCAGCAATCCTTCTTTCATGCACATTTCATTGAATACGACAGACAAGGTGATTTTATTTAGTTTTTTTTATACAATTTCTCATGCGATCTAATAATATTTTTTTTCGGATGATAAATTATATAAAAAACTGTCCGAATGTTTTTTTATCCGAGCGCTTTGAACATGGACACAATATTTTGACCGTGTTTTGAAAAATGAAAACATTTTATAAAACATACATACAACAAACTATTTCTTATTTTAACAGTTAATATATAATCCTTAAAAATGGCTAAATGTATAGCCGAAAGCGCTCGGATAAAAAGAACATTCGGACAGTTTTTATATAATTTATCATCCGAAAAGAAAAAAAAATATTAGATCACATGAGACATTGTATAAAAAAACTACATAAAAGCACCTTGTCTGTCGTTTTCAATAAAATGTGCACACACACACACACACACACACACACACACACACACACACACACACACACATATATATATATATATATATATATATATATATATATATATATATATATATAATAAAAGGCTTAAATATTAAATCCATGGTTATAATTTATTGCATTGGAATCGTACGATTCCAATGTAATAAATTATAACCATGGAATATTAGTGTTTAAGCCTTTTTATTATATTCTCTGTTCTGACAATGAGTTCTACCTGGATTCTATCCTCTTGAAATTTATATATATATATATATATATATATATATATATATATATATATATATATATATATATATATGAAGAAAATATATACGGAAAAACAAACAAAAATCCTTATATACAATTATGCTGTTTTAATGTTAATATGTCAACGTCGGACGTTTCGGTCTAATAAACCATCTTCAGGACATATTCATAAATATAACATTATCAATACAACATGACAAAGACGATGTACATAAGAACAAGACTTATCCAAACAGATAACTGAAAGTTTTATAAGATCAGCGCTCCGTTTAAAACATGGTCACGTTGTCGTCACGTGGGCGACGCTGTGAAAACTCGAGTTGATTATGGTCGTATTTTCTACCAGTATATTGCAGGTATATATATATATATATATATATATATATATAGTGCATGTAGGCAGAAATCCTTCATATATACTTGTATACTGAGCGCTTTCGGCTATTCCTTTAGCTATTAT
This sequence comes from Acanthosepion pharaonis, assembly GCA_903632075.3. Taxonomy (NCBI): domain Eukaryota; kingdom Metazoa; phylum Mollusca; class Cephalopoda; order Sepiida; family Sepiidae; genus Acanthosepion; species Acanthosepion pharaonis. The sequence continues at coordinate 133,912 of CAHIKZ030005441.1, read as the reverse complement.
CAACGATGATTTTATTTTTGCTTTTTAATTGTGTGTATGGGTTTTGTGCATGTTTCTAGAGTTAAAGGTATTTTCCGAACACAGTCAGCACATTCTGGCTACGAACACGGCCTTCTACAGATATACTCAATCTGAGAATATTTACATATATATCAGTCAGTTAAGTACCATACGTGATACATACTTGGCCGATCATGTATCTTTCGATACTTGACTGACATGGCAGAAGATTTTTTCCCGTGATAGGCTGCCATTTCTTTCTACGGCAGACAGGTTGCCAACCAAGGCTAAAGAACATAATCTTTCCTTCTATTCAACCCATAGCTGGGCGGGGGGAGAAGACATGAATTCATCATACCTTTCCCAATGGTAATTGTGCGTAAGAGAATCTAACGAATTCGACTGTAATTCGAACTCTGCTCTCCTAGTTCTTATTCCGAGCCGACATCCATTATATATATATATATATATAATGGATAGAGCGTATAAAATGAACGCTGAATCAGCACGTAGCGGCGACAGTCCGTTTCATACTTTAACGCAATCAAGCGTGAAACAGACTGTCGCCGCTCGGTGTCGTCCTCAGTGCCTATATATATATATATATATATATATATATATTATTTTTTTTAAACATTCTTAGTGGTACAGGAATTGAGTATTGCTTTATAAAAATTAAGCTGAATATTACTTTGCATAAATTAAAAAAACTAATGGTAAAAAAATAAAAAGAGGAAAACAACTTTTTTTTTTTCCCGCTCTTCAAATTTCTTAATCGGGAGAAAAAGAATAGAAAATACATAAATCTAAATTAGAAAATGACTGATGAGAGGATAAAGAAGGGAGAAAAAAAGGTGGCGTAGTAGAGATTAATGATAGCCAACCCTAGCAGACAATCACGCTGTTTACAGAGAGACTGTTTGCAAGACTTGATATACAGTACTGTATAGATGAAATAAAGAGTGTGACTGGGACAAAACAGTAAACCAGTCAAAACTGAATTTAGCTGCATACTTACTTAAAGGGTGCTCACAAATTGAGGATCCGTAGGTATTTGTGATTAGTTCATTTGAAACCAACGTGTCATTCCTGATCTTACTTGGCACGTGTTGTTTTATCTAGTCGCTTAGTAGTCCTCCCTATGTAGCTGACTCCATAACCACAATTGTATTCATATGCAACAGAATTAACTTGATGAGTGGGGAGAACCTTCTTACGGAGAGATGAGAGGATCGGCCTGGTATTGAACACGACACGAACCTCAGCCGTAAAATAACAATCACAGACACTAGACGAAATTTTTATTTTGATATAATCCCAGTTTAATGTCATAAGGTTAATGTCCGGCTTTAATTTTATAAAACCTCTTCCATTAAGAGATATACCTTATACCCTTCCCTGACCACTGTCTCGTGTCTTTCGTCTGACTGAAACATTGAAATAGATAAATTCTCTATTAGTTATTCGACAGCTATCACAGTTACATTTCTAATTCCGACAAGAACTCAGTCTATACCGGGGTTGAATAAGACTGACGAAGTTTTCGTCGGTTGAAATAAGCCTATTCCCACCCCATATGAGGTAATTTTGGATTTTATTGTGTACTAACTGGCTATATATATATATATATATATATATATATATATATATATATATAAATAAATTTCAAGAGGATAGAATCCAGGTAGAACTCAATGTCCAGGACAGAGTAATAATAATAATAATAATATATATATATATATATATATATATATATATATATATATATATATATGATCCCTGTGTTATATTTTCACTGCATACGAAGACGGAACTGATTTTAAAGTATCAATAAAGTTTACCTGTGAGGTTCACATCCATATAAATACAAAATTTAGTGCTTGTTGCAAACAAACATGAGACTTAAAGGTCAAGCAAATATAAAAACTCCCAAAATATATGGAGAAAATAATGATTATATTTTCAGGCACAAACATGTTGGCATCTTGCCATCTATAATTCGAGAAACAAAGAGTTATTGATGCGACAGAAATATTATTGTTTGGAGAAAGTATATTGGCATTCACGTCATCGAATTATCTTTTTCATGCTTCAACACGAAATTATATGAAATGTTATATTAGCCTTGCCATGATCTACACATTTCTGGCGCCTATTCACGCCAGGTGAGACATTTATTTTAATTTTTTCACCCAATGTAAGGCGATAAAGTCACTGAAATCCATGGAATTACTGAGAATGAAAGAGTATGAAAACTACTGAGATGAGAGAGGACAATAAAAGAACAAATTTCAAGATCTGTCTATATTTCTGAGATGAGGTATTATGTACATCATTTACATTATTCGGACTATTATCCTCATCTTTGTCGCCATATTTATTACAACGTTTCGGCCCTTCAGTATCTGTCTATATTTCCGAGATGAGGTATTAGGTACATTATTTACATTATTCGGACTATTGTCCTCATGTTTGTCGCCATATTTATTCCAAGGATACATGGCACAGTGGATAAAGGCGTTGGTTAGATCCAGTGACAGGACCCAAAGAGTGTGTGTTCAATACTCGGTTAAGGCAGTGGAGAACTTTCAGAGGGAAATTAACAGGAGATAACTGATAACTGACACCCATTAAACATGGCACGAGTAACTAGAACAGTCTGCCTCAGTGAGCGAAATAAAGGGTTAAGTTCGACATTCCAACCACCTGAAAAAGACCGGAGCGCATAACGGCCGAAATGTTGTAATAAATATGGCGACAAAGATGAGGAAAATAGTCCGAATAATGTAAATAACGTAAATTTCAAGATGGCGGAAAATGACGGTTGCATTTAAATGATAAACTTAAAGCAACAATTAATGTAGTTATACAGGATGATGATGAAAATACCATGGATAGAACATGTAAGCAATGAGGAAGTTTTAGAGAAAATGGAAAAAAAAGTACTTTTATATTTAGCATCAGAGTGATTCAGTTGACATATCTAGGGTGCATAATGAGGAAAGAGGGCTTGGAAAAAATGATACTCACAGGACAGATTGAAGGCAAGAGGTACAGTAGGAAACAACATATGAGCTTGATTAAATGGATGGAGGAACAAGGTTTAGGAGAGATACGAAAAAGTCAAAATATATTAAAAGCTTCAAAGGACAGGAAATTGTGGAGAGCCACGATCGCATAAGACCTGAAGGGACATGGTACAGGAAGAAGGAGAAGAATTTGACATTAAAACAAAAAGACAAAAACAAGAGTTCCATTGGCGATAACTGCGAGAGAAGAAATTATTAGAAAATTTGTGCCTACATCTAGCAATTTCAACTTTAAAATGAATGAGACTTACCCGCCAATCCAGTACTGGCCTTAAATTCGTGAAGTATATATATATATATATATATATATATATATATATATATATATATATATATATACAATATATGCATTTGGCATGCTTCGACCCTGCCTATGGAATGAAAAAGAGGTATCAAACTGATCAGGGTCTATAGAGCAGCCGTTTTGACCACACTGGTGTACGGCTCAGAATCGTAGACCTCACGCATGTCCCATATCAATCAGGTGAATGTCTTCCATAGAAGTTGTCTCCGTGCGATCTGTGGCTATACTTTTGACAATAGGTGGCCAATGCTGATGGATAAAACCGGCAAATTTAAAACCTTTGTCCCTGTTAAACCGATCACCGTGGTTAGCTGGTAGCGGCCCACTTCGACTCAAAAAGCATTTTTTTGGAGGGGGGGGTGGAAATGGATACAAGTTTCGATTCCTGTCGGCGGCGTAATTTTTCTTTAGCCAAATTTCTAGGTCATTTTCAATTTCACTGTTTCGGAAAAAAAATACGAAGATAACGAATCACACACACACACACACACACACACACATATATATATATATATATATATATATATATATATATATATATATATATATATATATATGATTGTTTCACCCCGAGCAAGGTAACAATGCCACTAGAACGCGGGGTGACTGTATCAGAGAGTGACGGTGAAAGAGAATGTGAAGACTGAAAATAACGAGGATTGAGGAAAGGACAAAAAAGGAATAGGGTTCATGAGGACATAAGATGACGATTGACATTGCATTTAAATTTACGAGAAGCAATAAATCGGGTGGGTGATCCACAGGTGGGAAGAGCGAGAAAAGAAACTAAATAGAAATAGAACTGGGGGTGGCATTCAGCTATTTCAAGAGTAAAACAATGAGACCTAATTGCCAATCTAGTAGCACGCTGAAATCTTTCATACCCTTCATTGGGGGCTTGGTTAGTCTCATCTCGTCTGGCCGGTGATCGCTGGTCCTTTTAGTTCAATCTTCTTTTTCTCTTGGTCGATGTCGTGAAATGTTCTTTGGGTTCAGAGACGAAAAGCATCAACAAAGAGAACTTTTAACGTAACTATTATTTCATTAACCACGTCGACGAGTACATCTTCTCAAGTGGGTGTTAACACCCCCACTATTAGAGAGCCACTTTCAAACACGAAATCTCACACGTCCATTTCCTTTGACGTGTAATAACCAACTTTCGAAAGATCCTTCTCCACTGGGGGAGAGGTTTGCACAAATGCAATCTAACACATCCAGCTAGCTCCACGTCCAAACAGCAACTCCTGAAAAACCTTAATCTGTAACACATTACCACATTCACCTCAGCCAATCAAAATCGACATCCCTATTTTGTCTACCATCTGACCTTAAAGGTCTGCTCCAGAAGGTCTGAGCCAAAATACACGGTCACTAAAAATAATAGTCTGAAACTATTATTTAACAGAAATTCATGTAGTCTGGATACCAGGGGACAAAGGCTCATCTGAGAAGTTGCCATGAAAGTATTTGTAGAAAAGACTGAGGGAAGTCACGTCATGTCGTTAGTAAAAAATAACGCATTCTAGTAATGAAGAAGGTCAAGTAACAATCCATTCCAAAATGTATATATTCAATAAATGCATCTATCAAATAAAGAGAATTAACTGTTTAACTACTCATGACTTATTGAATACTAGAATTTTGTTTGCAATACGCTAACACGTGTTAAAATCCTCACAGTATTTGGTATTATTGAACTTATCGCTAACATTTTATGTCGAGATTTACAAAATCTACGTTTCGTTCAATTTCCTAAACCAATCGATGAATTTTAAATAAGCTGATTTGTTTGGAAAAATACTTTTACAAAAACCCTACTCCTATAATAATTCCTTTAATTTCATTTAATTTTACAGGACTTCATAGTAAACAATATTTTTAAGAAAATTTCTTTTTTCCTTTTTAACAGTGAAGAACAAATTCTTAGGATTTCTTACTCTTGAGCATGCAACATCAAACTGGCAATATGTAAATATTTCTTTCTGGAGCCAAATTCTGTTTATAGTTCTCGCAAACGCAGGGCAAACTGGAAACTGGATTTTTGTATATATAAAAACTTAAAGAACAAAACATATAAAAACAAAAAACAATATTGTATTTTTATTAACATATATTTATTTTAAACATTAAATTGTTTTTAAAATAGTGGGAGTATTTTGTATGTTAAATAGTAAAACTTTTAATTTTCCAAAAGAATGACAATTTATAGTACTAAGATAACACCCTACAAAAACCAATTGTACCCAATTGCCTGTTTGCACCTCTTCCCAAAATCTGGTTTTCATTGGTCAATTTGAGAGTGTGTAACGGACGGGCAGACTAACGAAAATCATAGAATTATATATATATATATATATATATATATATATATATATATATATATATATATATATTAGATGTCTAGTTAACCATAGGTGAATTTCTAAGTGTAGCATAGATGTGAAACAAGGCTGTAAGTATGGGTCACCTAGTGAGGATCGAACTCACTATTCAGTCGTAATTGTTCTAGCGAGACAAGCTTACTAACCGTTACACAAGTGCCCAAATGATATTATAGGCGTAGCTTAGATGTGGCACAAGGCCGAATGTATGGGGACCCAGTAAGGGTCGAATTTATTACTGTATCAGCAGTTGGCTTTGAGAAGCCAAATCCATATTCCTTGCTTGTAAGGAAGCCCTACGATGTAAGATGCTTAACCAATTCAGAGTTGATAATAATTTGTCAATTTCAAATGTTTTCATATCTACCTACTTAAAATAACGACCAGCATTCATATTTATTGTTTTTTTCTAGACGTAGCTTAGATGTGGTACAAGGCCGAAAGTATGGGGCGCCTAGTGTGGTTGTATTTGATCTAGTGAGACAAGCTTTTTAACCATTACACTATGTCGCGGTTCCAAGTTTTGTTAAATAATAATGACAAATTCTGTCTATTAATTTTTTAATTAAATCTTTCAGTGTCTCCTTTTTCGCAGAAGGTTGTTGTAATTTCAAAAATCATAATGAAAAACAGTATTTAGCCATATTATTTAACAAAACATGTTTCGGAGGAATTCTGAATTTAATACATATAGTAGAGGTAATAATTCCCTTGGTATATAATGCAAGTGGATCCTAGGAATAGCAAATATTAATACTGATCCACAAAGAGAGCTCAATGTATTTATTATAACAGAGCATATAAATTACACAACAAAGAAATCCAAAATTACCTCATGAGTATAGTTTATTTCAACTGACGTAGAGTGAGTCAGCTGAAATAAACGGATGTAATTTTGAATTTCTATGTGGCGTAATTTAATATAATTCATATATAATGGACTCTCCCGTCGGTTTCGACGTATGAGAAGATGACAGCTTATTTTTTTTTTTTAAGCGTTTCACCTCAAGCATGGTGGGAAGCCACTAGGACGCAAGGGGTTACAGAAAATTTGGAGCAAGATCAGATAGGAGTGATAGAAGAAAGGATGAGGAGAAGGGTAGTGGATAGATCAAGGCAATTGGAGATACAGAGGCCAGTGTGTGTGTGTGTGTGTGTGTGTGTGTGTGTGTGTGTGAGAGAGAGAGAGAGAGAGTACCGGAAACCCCTTCCTAAACAAGAAACAAGGCGTAAGCCTCTACTCATGTCCAAGAGAAGGGGGAGGAGTGTTGACCGGGCGGTAGGAAAGCCTACCTACTCCTATTACATATAACACATACAACAACAACAAAAACAGAGGTAACGATGAGAGGGGGAGGTAATTTGCAGAGAGTCCTGGCTGACACTTGCATTTACCCTTTCGCAACATTAAATTTTAACTTAGTATAAGTCCCATTGTCTATTCTAAAAAGAAATTGAAGAAAATAGGGTTATCCGGATTTATTGCTATGTCATAATAAATTACCCAACATACGTGGCAGTGAGTGTTTGCCCGCTTTCTTCCTCAAGATAACAAGTGAATGTACAGCTTACCTTAAGTCCAAGCATTGTTTTGGCCACCATTCTTTCTCCTGTTGTTCTTAATTTTTATTGAAAGCATGCCTCCAAAGCCCACTATTTGGTGAGGGCGGTGGATTGGCCGTTGATCCCCCCCCCCAACCAGGTCGATGCTTGGACTTAAGGTAAGCTGTACATTCACTTGCTATCATGAGGAAGAAAGCGGACTAACACTTGCTGCCCTGTGTGAGTATAATTTCGTTCTACCGAAAACTCATCTTACTCTTTTTTCGATTTTCTTTAATTCTTTATTTTTCTTTTTTTAATCTTTAAATTTTATTTTATTGTATTTTTTTGGTTCAGTTATGAAAGTTTGTCCGATAATCTTAAGTGGCACTTAAGACCCGCTAGGGATTTACAAAGGAGGCCACATATAGAGCAAGTGTGAGGATTGTGAGATGAGATCACTGTTAGATTGGCTGACCTTTTAGATCTTGCTCTCGCTTATTGAAGATGATTCAGACAAACAGACTGAAAACTGCTGAGTCCACTAAAACACGTTGATCTCCATTCTACTCGCTCCAAAGCTAAGCGCTCAAGGGTGTTATGTGGTATATTGACAGGTGATATATATATATATATATATATATATATATATATATATTTATGCAAAACTAGGTAATCCGTATGGGTAGACCCAAGGAGGATGATATCCAGAGAGCTCAATGTAAATTCAGAGCAAATATGTTTGAATAAAAACAGATCACTTTAAGGTTCCATGTAATAAGTTATTTCACCACAACCCTTTTAAAGGTCTCTGGATCATCAGATTTTACTTCTAAAAGTTGAAATGAAAAATGAAAAGAAACATTTTTGACGGACCGCACCAAGCGTATGTGAAATTAACGAAGTGAGGAAGTGAGGTGGGAGAGAAGATATGAGTGAGTTAGATGTACCATTTTCATTTCCTTATCCTTAACACCACTCTGTGTAGGCTAGACGCCGCTTAACTTAACGTATGCTATCTAGATATTGATGGGTAAGGGGTGAGGGAGAAGGCCGACTTAAAGGTGGAAGATACAGTTAACAATAAACTAATAAATCATGTCCCTGAGAGCAGGATTCACTCAAATTCTTAGACGCTATTATTTCGCATTCCTTTAAAGGGTATATTTGGGGGTTAAAGTTTGATATAAATCTAAATGTCTAAAAAATCTACTAAGAATTTAATTTGAAGTTTGTTGGAGTTTTGGGTATTTTCTATGAAATAGTCGATCGGAAAAATTCATAGAAAGTACATTGAAGGAATAGTCCATTTTATATCTAGTAATCCTTTTTATTTTCCTAAACTTTTTTCTTATAGCTTGTTAAGTTGACATCTATTCTTTTGATTCTTGTTCATAAATTAAATTCGTGACTGTTTTTAGATACCTAATTATCAAGGTTTATTCCAATTCAAATAATTATATATATATAACTAAAAGAAATAAATCGGTATAAAACAATCGGATTGGACAACACGTATCTGCCGATATAAGACAGGCCGGAGCTAGTAACAGTAATCGCTTGGCTCAGTCAGTTTGTGAATAAGCGATTCGGCTTGATTGGATTAACAGCCCGGGTAGCGCTTCCGAATATGTTGACAGAGCATTTAGGGTGCTACACAAGGCTCGCCTGGTTAAGCATTTACTGTTTAGAAGCTGTTTACATCACGCTACATCGACTGACTTTGTACAGAAAATATTTGTTCTCCGACAAGAATCGTACCTTTATCCTATACGGAACAATCACATAGCCTGATGTGCCTTTAACCGATTGAGCCACAGAGGATAGTTCGGTTAGCAAAGCTGATTTTACTGCTTTTAAACAACAATCTTCCATGAATCTCTCACGTACATTCATATCTACTAATCGAACGATCCTCTGTGGCTCAATCGGTTAAAGCACGACAGGCTATATGATGGTTCCGTATAGGATACAGGTTCGATTCTTGTCGGAGGACGAATATTTTCTATGAAAATTTCTTGGACATTCAGGCCGGTAAATGTTATTAATATTGTTTATGATAAAATAGAGAATTTACTTAAATATTTGTATCTATAAAACGAATGTATAAACATAAAAATGTCTTAAAACAATTGTCTGACTTTGTCCATTTCATAATATATATATATATATATATATATATATATATATATATATATATATATATATATATATATATATATATATATAATTTTAACGATAATGTGATTATCAGACAATATGAAAGGAACTTACTTAAAATAAATAGACAAAACTTGTCTATATTATTTAATGAAACATGCATTAATGAAAATTGCTGTATATATATATATATATATATATATATAACCTCCTGTAGAGGAGACAAAATTAATAAAAAGAACAAGCATAAAAACTATTCTTAGCCGACGTGTTACGTCCTATGAAGGATTTTATTCAAGAAATGATAAAGTTCCTAACAGGATGAAACACGTTGGTTAAGAATAGTTTTTCCTTTTGTATATTTACACATACACACATACACACACACACATATGTACGTGTGTATTTATATGTCTGTGTAGCAGTTTCGTATTGCTTACTTCTATTAGCTCACGATTACAGTTCAGCTACACCATCTCTCTATTGTCATGACCTGCAGTTCTTTACATCTTACCATCATAGTTGCTTATGATTGCGTGTGTATATATTATACATCTGTCATGACAACGTCTTCATTGGCATCTTTTGCTTACTCATAGCTAAATGCCTTTTAGATATATTCATCTCCATATTTCTTTTGCAAACAACCAAATTTTGTATTCATTTCCAAGTCGCGGGAACATTCAGATGTTTAGAAAATGGACTCCGCGTGCAATGACGGAAACGAGCGTCGGTCAGTATTTGGCGAGACAAAGAAAATATGTCAGTTGTAGAGAAGCTTGTCACTGACGAAGAAAAATGAATTTATAATAATAATGCCAAAGCGAGGAATATCTAGTTCCTGGACCGTTTCCATCACAAGCTAAATCGAATTTCCTGATTGGAAAATATTTATTACAAATTGCTGGAAGAGGTTCGAATTGCTACTGCACACTATGACCTTCAATTAGATATTGTATGAACAGAGCATATATAGCAAATGGACGATCGCTTCCGAGAAAGCCTATCTGCTGTGGCGGTGAGCCAGTCCCTATTGCAAATTCTTGTAATGATGCGATTCTGTACGTCACTGCACAAGCGGTGATGGGATGCAACGTCTGTTCTATGTGGATACACCGGGATCTCGCAATGTTCCACAGGGCTGTCTCAATATTAGGGCCACGATCGACGTCAACAAAGAATAAAGACAAATTCTTTTGAAGACGCTGGTTGGGAAGTAGCCCCCCCCGGTCCCAAATACGGTTTCTCACATAATCATCAATGACTTCTGGTATCTCACTAACTTCCGGCCACGGATAAAGGACCTCTACACACTCGCTGCCTGACCCTCTTACTGACTACTGACTGATTGCTGGTCCTTTCACTGAGCTCTCATTATATGGATACTGGCTGGTGGACCCACCACCCCTTTCCGTCCACTTGTGATTCACCAACCAGAAGAAGGGGTGCACCTAGACAGCTTTTCAGGGTCAGTTTTTTTCAATGGACTTTTACAACTATCTAACATAACTAACAACATTTATGTTTTCCAATTTTAAGGCGGGCTGGAGATCCTGGTTATTAAATTTTAAAAATGGCCTTGAGACAAGTTTCCTTAGAAACCCTGGTCATTAAATTGAATTAAAAGTAAAAAAAAAAAATAGAATCTATATCTTCATCTCTTAAAGATGTGTGAGAAATCTTATTGCTACACTAAGACACATTTGCGTTTGTTCACCAGCGATACAGTCCACGTTTGATTTACACTGTAATTATGCTGAGCGGACCTTAGAGTTTCTGTAAGAGAGTGGGTTCTATGGCGAGATCAGGTATTTGAACAAGCCCTTGGACACGATGACCCCGCGACTTCGCGCCAGCATATTCATCGAGGGGACTATTTTGTCTGCCCAATTTCACTCACAAGTCTTGAATCAACACGTGGTATTGTTTTCGGGCATTTTCCAAATATACCACACGTTTGCTTCCATTGACCGGTGTTATCAAGTCATATTCCTGACAAATTGTTATGGTCCGGTTCCTTGTACCACGGTGGTAGTCCAAGGTAGAACCAATAAAGAAGAATTCGAACACGGATATGGAATAACACAGATATATTACAAACAGGAATATATACAGAGAAGTAGAAGTGTTAGTATGAACAATCAGGTTTAGTAGAGAGAACAATGTAGTCTCGACCAGTATCACTATTCCAACGTCTTGCAGTAATTGTCTGAACGCAACTCTGTTTCGGACTGCCTCTGACTCGACTCTTGACTCGACTTGAACTACTGACCGAGGCGCAGTATTTATTAAGTATGGAATAGTCCATTATTATTATTATGGGTAAGATCTCATAACACAAATCACCTTTGATTCAGATTCGAGAATGAGTCAGAAAGCGAGTGTTCAAATCACGTGCCTATCTCATCAGAAGATAATAATTAAAGAAATATATATCTATGATTTCCTGGCGTGACAATGCAAGAGAGATTATTATAAATGCGGCATAGCAATCGAATAAAGAGTTATTGCATATACGTGTATTCTACAAATCTGTCACAACAAAGTATATAACATCAAAACTACCATAGAAGAATGGCATGAAACACTAAAAACAGGGAAAGATGAAGTAATAATGTCCATTCTTCATGTCAGACACTCCACAATAGAACATTCTTATATTCTAAAACAAGAGCAACCTCCAATCTATACGGCATGCCAAGAACTATACACAATGAAACACATACAAAACAAACTGTAGCGACTTCATCAAAATCCATTTAAAATATTAACCAATATCAATCCATATATCCTACGATTTCTTAAAGAAATCAAACTGTCTCCCAAAACATGAAAAAATACAACATCTTACTTATTATAAAACGCAGATTTTGTGTGTGTGTGTGTGTGTGTGTGTGTGTGTGTGCCTGTAACGTTTATATATTGGATCGGATTTCTTACATTTTTCAACCGATTTCAACAAAACTTCACAGGACTGCGTAAAATTACCTTGCGGTGGTTCTGACAGCGCCAAAATGGGAAAAAATACAATTGTTTTTGCACAAAATCAATTTGAAAACACGATTAAGTGACATCGTGAGAATGAAACGGGGACAAATCACATCGGGTTGTTTGTGTGTGTGGGTATATATGGGATCGGATTTCCTACATTTTTCAGCCGATAAAACAAAAATTCACATTTTTTGGCGGGGCGGTAGTATTTCTTATTCTCTTGCACACTTTTTTCTTTATTTTTAATATTCAGAATGCTTTAAAAATTCCATTTACAAGACAATTGTTTATAATAAAATTCTATTCAATCGGGAGACTCATAACGATTGAAAACAATGTTTTTGTTTGAGTTTGGGTTTGACCAATTCGTAAAAAAAAAAGAAAAGAAAAAAAAGCTAATTAAGACATGCGTGTCCGTCAACCTTAAACAATAATCTAACGATCTCTAGTGATTGTACGAATACAAACATCGGATAATTCTTTATATTTAGGGAAAGATAATGAAATCTAAACATACACAAGTCCTCCTAACTAAAAATAATAACCGGAAACTACTTTAGTTTAAATACACATGGTGTCCAATTTTTTTTTTACTGTATTCAATAAGTAAAAATCATAAATTGTAAAAGATTATTATTACAGAAAGGCTACTAAATGAATAAGATTTGTTCGATCATAATTAATAAACCCAAATAAAGTTAATATTTTGTATTAGAAACAACGAGTGGAAAATATATTCAAATCAAATTCTAATTATGAATCACCACAAGCAAAATATGCAATTTTTTACTGTATTCCATAAGTAAAAATCATAAATTGTAAAACTAAAAGATTACAGAAAGGCTACCTACATTTTTCAACCGATTTCAACAAAACTTCACTTTTTTTGGCATGTAGTGTTTCTTAATTTCTTGCACACTTTTTTTTTCTCTATTTTACATTCAGAATGCTTTAAAAATTCCATTTACAAGACAATTGTTTATAATAAAATTCTATTCAATCAGTAGACTCATAACGATTGAAAACAATGTTTTTGTTTGAGTTTGGGTTTGACCAATTCGTAAAACAAAACAAAAAAAAAAAAAAACTAATTAAGACATGCGTGTCCGTTAACCTTAAACAATAATCCTTGTCAATTTTATTTTTCAGTCTTTATGATGGTGGATACTTGATCTATCTCTTACTGTTATATCCCTGGCCAACGCCGGGCTCTACTGCTAGTATATATATATATATATATCACACCCTAAAGTAAAAAGTAAGTTTCAATTACCATGCACTCAATTGTGAAAGCAGAACGACATATATGATATTTTTATTGCTTCAAAGCCCTCAAGAAATCAAATATCGGCATTAAATGACCCATAAGGATGTTGATGTACCGTTAAACAAACAATTCAGTCAAATCGTTCAAGGTGGGAAGTTTTTTTGTTTTTTTTGTCCCAAGCAATTACAGATATCTTGATAATATTTGTATGGTTTTAAAAATATAACTTTAACGATAATTATTGGGAGATTTTAATGAGGATCGAACCCGTTCTCTCCTACATGTAAAGCAAAGCTGTATATCACGACCTATTTCGTTACATTAACTTCCACATAAATAACCTTGAGAAAGAAAGGATCGATATCTTCTCCTTAATTATGGCTTAAATAGCTTGGATCGTACGAGGTGGCAATCCGTCCAGATGAAAGGAAAAACCAGCCTGAAGACAGACACGCTTCCTCAGATTTATCTTGCCCAAGACACAACACTGATGTTTTAGCTACTGTACATGTAGTGACCCTACGGTTCTAATGAGTTACAGGAGACACATAAAATTTGTTTTGTACAAGTGTAATCATTGATTATTAAAAGAAATCTTTAATCAGAATGGGTAAAAAAGTTTTCTGTTGATTATCAGCAAGTGCCTCAATAGAGCAGGTCGATTTTGGAAGTGTGGCATCGCACTCAAGTTGGGGTTTGACATGATAAATAATGACACAAAATAGTTTTTCAAATCTTAAATTTAAATCCTTAGTTTAAGGATTATTTTAAGTTCAAATTCGGAGCTTTGGAATTTCATTCCGGTGATCAGTGAAAACTTTATAGAACAGCCTTATAAAGTTTATAAGCCTTACAAATTTTATATAGATAAAATGCATGGCACAAACACATTGCTACTAAATTATTGTGCCATCAAATCAAACTTTCAGTGACTTCAAAGGGAGATTATAATGAAGAATTTAGCTATATTATTATGTATTATGTTATCTAGTGCAATAATTCTAGTGCGATTAAAAAAAACAATGAAAATTTTAAAAATGTCTTATAATCTGTGCCCAGCAGTATTATGGTGTGATATACATTTATCTATTTTTTGTTCATATTAATTATGATCTAACAAATGATTTAACAAATCTTATCCATTAATAGACTTTTGTTGTCTTTAAACAGTTTTTACATATCAAATACAGTAAAAAAATACTGTATATTCTGTTTGTAGTGATTCATAATTAAAATTCTGGTTTGAATGTATTTTCTATTCAATGCATCTAATACAAAAGATATAAACTTTATTTGGATTTATTCTTGAAATAGTAACATTTTGAAGTCAGTTTATAAGCAAAAACATGTGGAAATTAGGTATACTGTACATTTTTTCAGGCGATTTTTAAAACTAAAAGCTCAAAAATTTATAAAAGCTATGAATTTAATTTTTAGAGTCCGTACTTATCACATCAGACCCCATATTTCTTTTAACATGCACTGATGACACTTGTACAAAACAAATCTTATGCGTGTCTCCTGTAACTCATTGAAGGAAATGTAT
Organism: Acanthosepion pharaonis; assembly: GCA_903632075.3. Classification (NCBI taxonomy): domain Eukaryota; kingdom Metazoa; phylum Mollusca; class Cephalopoda; order Sepiida; family Sepiidae; genus Acanthosepion; species Acanthosepion pharaonis. The sequence goes on along the minus strand of CAHIKZ030005441.1, from coordinate 118,629 downwards.
CAACATTTCTAAAAAAAGTGAAAATTCAACTTAAACTAATGCCTTAACCCCAACTGGCCAAGCCTATAAACTCTACTTGAAAATACCACACTTTCTTGCTGGTGACCAATTTCTCATTTCTGTGAATTCATTTATATTAGATCCAAGTGAAATTATTGTGAATATGTCATATCGAATATAAAATCCCTGGAGCTTTTAGAGAAATAATTCTATTCGTTTAATATACAATAAACGCGCAGAAAGCAATGTTGTATATTAATTTCAAAGGAAACAGACAATAGCATAGTTGAATCGAACAAGTTTTCAGCTGCAAAACTCATGATAATAATCAGTGTTCATGCATTTCGCCAGCGCTGAACAAGATCCTCCATGCCAACGATGTGGGCGTATGATAAAAATGTATTATTCATATATAATAGTAATGCTTTCTATTTATTTCCACGGAAACTACAAAAGATATATAGAGTAAAGTAAAACTGTTTGTTGGATAGTACAAGTCTTCAATCACAAAACATTATTTGTCCATAGAGTTCCCATTCTCGGCTTTGCATTCATGCCAGCGATGGAAAAAGCGTTCCGTACCAGCAATATTTAACAATTGGTTTGTTTTTTTACGGTTTATCGACCGTTTTGGGGGTATTGAAAGTAGAAACATATCTTGGATTGTAATAATGGCCCTTTTTTGCGAGTGAATATTTCATTGACAATTTTCTCTTTTTAGAATAACAATAAATTTTGCCTGATATAGGCCCTATTATTTAACCCATACATGGGGCCGGGAGGAGGTGAGTAAGTGAATGTAACGAGCACGAATAGAATTCAAACTCATTACATGCAAATACCAGCAATAACGGCGTATTATATATATATATATATATATATATATATATATATATATATATAATCCTGAAGCATAACAATTGGTAAAGAAAGGATCGTTAGCACTGACTCGATGATCACGACTACGGGCAACTTCTTATACATACATATATATATATATATATATATATATATATATATATATATATATATATATGAATAAATATAATGTTAAGGTTTGCTATATTTATGTGATATAGTGCTCAATATCAGAGATAGAGCGTATGTAAATATAAAATATAAAAGTGGACATTGAAACCAAAATTGAGAGGCTACAGACTGTTTTATATTAAACGCAATCGTCAGGCCACCTGATGATTGCATTTAGCATGAAACAGACTGTTGCCTCTGAGTGTTGACTTGAATAACCACTTTTATATTTTATAGTTATATATATGTATACGTATGCGTATGTGTGTAAAAATTTCATAGAGAGTTTATGTGTAAAAGGACAATATGAATAAAAATAAAAGGAAAACTTAGCCGACGCGTTTCTTCCAAAAGATTATAACAAAAATATGTTACAAAATCACTACAAAAACAACCATCTAACGATCCCTCGCAAGGGGAAAACGATTTTGTAAAGGGATCGTGAATTAATTTGAAACTTTTAAACCCATTTATTTTACAATCAACATCATCACTTGATTGGACACCGGAGGTTTGGGGGCAAGATGGCTGTTTTTGTAGTGATTTTATAACATATTTATGTTATAATTTTTAAATAAATAATTATATCTGCTCTACTCTGTATTGAGCACTCTTTTAAGAATAGTAATTTTTGGTTATTGGAATTTATTCCATATACACCAATCATATACTTGTATATATATATATATATATATATATATATATATAAACGGAGTGTCTACACAAATATGAGTATCCCGCTCATATATATATATATATATATATATATATATATGTGTGTGTGTGTGTGGGGTACTCATATTTGCGTAGACACACCATTTATTAAACACTTTATTCATTTATATTTGTCTACCATCCTGAATATACGATAAATCTTATAGAAACATATGCACTCTGTGACAGAATTCGAACCTGCGTCCCCCTGGCCAGAAGGGAGTCGTCGTTAGATCCGACGTGCTCTAGACAGAATGGGCTATGAAGATCTTACATACATACATTTTATTAGTTAAATGCTATTTTTAGTGGATACCGATATTTGAGTAGATCCGACATATATTTATTAAACAGTAATTATATTTATTTTCATCTACTACCCTGAATATTCGAGCAATCTATTACAGAAACATATGCGCTCTCCGGCGGGATTCGAACCATCGTCTCTCTCGACGTTAAATCCGACTTGATTGAGAATGATTGATTCTCAATGTTTCCAGACCACAGCTCAACAGCTACCCAGTTGGATCTGGTCAAAACTCACAACACAATGCTACTTCCGACGTGAAACTCATCTGTTTACCTTCCTTTCTACGTCATTAATTACGGTCGCTACGAGCGGGTTGTGTATTTTAACACAACGTAAAAAAAATTTCAGCTCTAGTTGTAAAAAGAAATCGCAAGCGACTGACTCGTATACAAAAAACAATACCCTGTCCGGTGGAAAAAGCTGCTGGTGGCGCCAGGGGTGGCAGTACCGCTGTAGCCACCGAAATTTGTTACCTCCCTTTGTTGGCGCCTGACGAGGGCAGGGTATCGCAAGTGCTTTCACACATTGTATGTAGAGAACTGTCTCAGCCTTATAAGGAACTATTTAGTTTTGCTTTATCGACGACGCACTCCGTGCCATAAAATTGAAATCAAAGATAGAAAGAAAAAATAACAATACGAATTAAAAAAAATTGCTTTATTAACAAAAAAGATAATAAGGAGAATGCTTTGTAAATCTGTGAGCCACCCACACAAAGGTTGAGATTTATTATTCAAGTCCAAAATAAATGTCGCCATCCGGTTCTCATTGATAACAGTTTAAGCACGTTTCTTCACTGATGCAAATACAGTGGTATCTTGGTTCACGAATTTAATTTGTTCCTGAAAGCCGTTCGTAACCTGAAATATTCGTAAACCGAAACTATTATTCGAATAGGAATCAATGTAGGGAAAAATGTCACAGCACAATAAAATTGGAAAAGAAAAGCAAAACAAAACAAACGAATGTATGCAAGTCAGTGGTCGACTCAGAAATGATTCCGTTCGGGTTAACTCGCTTCGGCTATATTGTTCGAGAACCGAAATTTTGTTCGATAACCGAAGCATTTTCATCTCGAATTTTCCGTTCGGAGACAGATTTGTTCGATATGTGAGACGTTCCAGAACCGAGATTTCTATGTAGTACAGGTGAAAGCTAAACGTTTGATCGGTGTTTTGCTGTTGTTTTTTTTTTTCTAAACTCTCCAAATAGACTTTAGAAAATGAATAATTTCAGTAGGACGGTGTACTTGTATGTTAAAAATAATTTGGATAGAATGTTTTTTAAAAATCGACGCTAAGGAGTGCCAGACCCAATGAATTGAACAGCAAAGAACACAGATTTCACGCCTCTACATTTCTTTTTGTTTGGGGCAATATCAAAATTGCGATATTCAACAGAAAACCCGAAACACTTAAGGATTTTACGGTTCGATAAAACTTGAAATGTTTCAAAATGCCGTTGGAAATTTTCCTGAAAGACTGCAAATTTGCTTTGACAAACACACGCTCATCTATCGAGAAATAACGGTTTTACATACAGTTAATGGAAGATCTTCTTTTATATTATATTCATT
>CAHIKZ030005441.1:0-107500 GCA_903632075.3 Acanthosepion pharaonis | reverse complement strand
AAAATGCAGAGTTAGTAATAATCGTATTTAAGGTGGCTGTATTTCTTAGATGAAACATTTTCGTTGTTTTTGTTTAGGGACATATCAACACCCCTATGGGTTACTTCATGCTTAAATCTAAATATGAAAATTCAAACTTTATAATAAATGACATTATTTGATTATTAAATTACAATTACTCAGCTGCATTTTGTTTTTAAATGATCTTACGCAATCAAACGATGAGTGAAAAAAAAAAAACAAAACAAAAAAAAAATTCGAAATTGGCATTCCCATCATACCTTGCAACCAGTACGGCCCGAGTTAAATATTCCATTTACTATCTGGAATGTTAGCGTCATGAAATCTTTCTTGCACTGATATTCATCCAAAAGCCAACCGCTTTCGGGGGGACAATGTCATCCTTAACTATATTTTGGGATCGATTATTATTTATTTTAATTTTCTTGTATTCATCTTGATTTCTATTGTTTCTAAATATGCCATTGTATTTCAGAAACTTACTCTGTAGTTTTTGTTATTCCTTCATTGTTTTAATTTTCTCTTAATACTTGCTTCAGCATATATATATATATATATATATATATATATATATATATATATGGTGGACTCTCCCGTCATATTCGATGTATGTGGGTCAAGCAGATCAGATCCTAGGAAAGAGGCAGCCCGACACCAGCACATAAGATTTGATTATAGTGGTGAAGGTTTTGTGCAGAATTATCCAAACTTTTTGAAGGGCCGAATACAGAGACCTGGTGCACTACGTGCCACAAGGTCTCCAAACGAATTTTGAATTTGGAGTTGTCTTTCTCCTAGAGCAGTTGTCATCCAAGGCTATAGAACCCAGTCTTTCCTGCTATTTACCTATAGCTGGAGGGAGAAGAAGAGGATTCATACCTTTCCCAAGGGTATTAGCACGTAAGTGAATGTAATGGATTCGACTGGAATTCGAACTTGGCTCTCTGATTACTCAATCTGAGCCGCTATATATATATATATATATATATATATATATATATATATATATATATATATATATCAGGTCGCTCGGCGTATTTCGTATGGAAAAAAATGTTAAAATCTCCCTTCTTCATTGTTGTGCGACTGAGGTTTCTTCTTGGGTCTAAAACCGGCGTGGACGCCTTCATCTCTTCTCGGAAATACAAGGTGAAACCGCAATCCTCTCCATGGTTCACGCCAGCATGCTCAGCACCATAGCACACAGGAACCACTATTTCCGCCTATACCAGCAAGACAGCTCTCATCATAACAAATTCCTATTTGCTACTGCTTGTAATAAATGTAAGCGTGTCCTCATAGAAGCTGTCCCTGTTTGCTGAGAGAAGGAGGTAGCATATAGCCTCTAAAATACATTGGCTCTCGTGATTACTGGCGTCTCTGTAATAGGGTACTAAATAAGTGCAAGGTGTCTATCCCCCACCTCTTCAATCGATTTGAGGTGTTATCATCCCCTGCTGATAAAGCTGAATGCTTTGCTAGTAAATTCTCCTCAAACTTTACACTTGACTAATCTGAGTATCCTTGCATGACTTCTCACTTAGAATTGATTCTATGTTGAGTGATATAACACCTTCTGCTATCATCTCTAACCTTGATCCCCACAAAGAATGTGAACCCAATGGCATCCCTGTAATAGTCCTTAAGAAGTGTGCTCCTGAACTGGCTCCTGTTCTCTCTGAACTGTATAATAAATGCCTCGCTGTCTTCTGCTTTCCTGCCTGCTGGAAGTCATAATCTGTTGTTCCAGTTTTTAAGAACTCTGGTGAACAGTCCGACCCATTCATCTATCGGCTTATTAATCTTCTGCCGATTTATGGGAAACTCCTTTTAGGCGCGAATAAATACTGAACTGGTTCATCATCTCTCGTGACAGGGCCTTTTCTCGGACAAGCAATACGGTTTTTGTTTCTCCAGGTCAACAGCTGATAATTGCGGAGCGAGTCTATCGAGCTTTATATAAAATGGCGAAGACTTTGACAGGGTCTGGCATTCAGGTCTTCTCCACAAACTGAAAAGTTATGGTACCTGCGGGCACGTTTTTGAGCTGATTCAGTCGTTCTTATCAAATCGTGAAATGAAAGTTGTCCTGAACTGCCACTCGTCTAAATCCTTTCGTAATAACGCGGATGTCCTCCCAGGGCGCCAGCCTTGGACCTACATTGTTTTTAATCTTTATTAACGACCTTTCCAATGACATAAGCTATCAACTTGGTATCTATGCTGATGACGCTACCTTTTACCCCTGCCTCGATAGTAAGGCTGATTAGTCAGATAAGGTCAAATTGGCAGCCGATGTACAAAACGACCTTAAGACCGTCGTCAACTGGAGGAAAAGACGGCTTTTCAATTTTAACGCCACCAAAACTAAACTGCTCTCCATTAATCATCTGAGAGACCCCTCTTTGCCTTCCATCAGCATGGCTGATGCTAAGCTCCAGAAAAATGACTCATTGCACCTTCTCCGGCTAACGTTCTCAGCTGACATGAGGTGGAAAAACTACATTGAATCCATCGCTAGATGAACTGTCAAGAAAGTCGGTTTACTACTGTGTCGAGCAATACAATTTTTCTCTCTGTAATTTATCTTGTATATCTATAAGTCTACCATTCGTCCATGCTTAGAATATTGCTGTCATATCTGGTCTAGTGCCCCTGCTATTTACTTGGAGCTCCTTGATATAATCCAAAGAAGAATGAGCAATATTATCTGGCAGTTCGGCTTTAGTCACTTGCCCACCGCCGTAAGGTTGCTTCTCTGTGTCTCTTTTATAAATATTTTCATTGTAATTGTTTAGATGAGCTTCTCGCTATGGTACCTAGACTGTATGAATTTAAACAAATGATAAGACTGGTGAGATCTCATCAATTTATAGTTGAGCTAGCTAGATGTAGCCGTATCTTTTATACTAACAGTTTCTTTTCTCGCACTTCTTGCTTGTGGAACTCTCTCCTGGCTCCATGCTTTCCAGTCAATTTTAATCAGCAAAAATTTAAATGCAATATCAATCGCTGTCTACTGTCCTCCTGACTGTTATTTTCTTTCTCTTCAATACTAATGTTTTGTTCCTAATTTCTACAAACATTGTAACCTCTTGCGTGCTAATGGTTATACTGCCTTGTATGGAGTGATATCAATTAAAAAAAAAGTAATGAGCTTAATCATAGCAAACTGTTATTTTTTGACGATATATGGCATGTTTTTAATTTTAATATAAAAATTTATTGCTGCTATTTTTACTATACGAGTATATCCATGCTATTTCCTTTCTCGTTATAAGTTTTGGCTCTTGCTATAATATCCCAGATAATAAAAGGTTTATTATAACCATAATTCCTTAATTGCCAGAAATATTCAGAGAGAGCAATGCCGTGTTTCTCTTTTATTTGTCAGTCGATGACGGTAGAAACGAAATTTCCAAAGATTTTCAGTGAAACTAAAATAAAATTTAACATCCTTAGTGGAATGTGTGCTAGCTCGGCATACAATATTCTCAGCCATAGATTGCCCGTTTAAGGGACACATATTTTTTCGGTAGTTGCATTTATTTAAAAGAAATGTCTTAATTGGAAATATATTTGTTTAATATAATGTTATATTGAGATATAGATTTATCTATGTTATTAACGCAGATATCGCTGATCTTAACATTGTTTTTGTTAAAAATAATTTTTAGTTAATGGTTAAATTTTTAGTAAATGATTAAAGTGCTGATGAATAAAATTTAGGAAAATTCTTTCTATATTAGTTTGAACATTACGATTCAAAGATTGCGGTTACGGTATTTTTGTATATTTTCACCTTTGTGTTTTACTAAATACTCTAAATTTACTTTATGGTTTCTTAGTTCTAAAGCCATTACATATTTAATGTTATTATTATCAAAGAAACTAAAAAAAATCATATAATTTTTAAAATTAAAAAAATAACTGTAATCCCAGTATAATATATCAGGGCATCCCATAAGTTCTGTCGGAATTTTAACTTTTTGTTAAAATGAACGAAATTTAAAGAGTATTTTATAATGTCTAATGGAGCTGAACATTATTTTTATGTTTGATTAAAACCCTGCTAACATGGAATAACCCAAGAATCATTTGAGGCACATAATGCTTTATGAGTTCAAGAAAGGAAACTCAGCAGCCGAATCGGCTAGAAAACATTCAAGAGGAATGTGTGAATGAAAGAACTTGCAGAAGATGGTTTGTAAAATTCAGAGGTGGAGATTTCACCATTGAAGATGAATATCGAACCGGACGTCCAGTTGAGTTTGATGAAAAGCTTCTTGAAGCAGCCCTTGAAGAAAATCCTGCTTTATCAGTTGAGGAATTGGCAGTAGTTCTCAGTTCAAACCATACAACTGTTCATCGTCATCTTCAACAACATAGAAAAGTTCCTAAACTTGGAAAATGGGTGCCTCGTGAATTGTCTGAAAACAACCTCAAATCCCGAGTTGATATCTGCTCTTCTCTCCATTCTCGCCAACTTGTTTCACCTTTTTTGTATAGACTTGTGACTAGTGACAAAAAATGGATCTTTTATCGAAATGTTAAGACAGTCGCTTGGTAAAGGGGAAGGACCCCAGCCACAGCCGAGAAGGGAACTTCATGGGCAAAAGGTTCTTCTTTCAATCTGGTGGGATCGCCAAGGAATAATCCACTTTGAATTCTTACCACCTAATGCAACAATTAATGCTCAAATATACTGTCTGCAATTAGAGCATTTGAACCAAGCTTTTAGGAAAAAAAGACCTGCTCTAGTGAATCGGAAAGGGGTGATGTTTCATCAGGACAATGCACGACCCCACACAGCAACAATCACGTCACAAAAGATCGAAGAACTTGGTTGGGAGAAAATTTCTCATCCACCTTATTCTCCCGATCTTGCTCCTTCAGACTATCATTTGTTTCGTAGCTTATAGAATCATTTAGAAGAAACAGCTTTTGTAACACAGGAAGAGGTTAAAACTGACATTTGTGAGTTCTTCGAATCAATGCCAAAAGAATTTTACAGTAATGGAATTAGTAAGCTTGTTAATAGATGGAAGGAAGTCATAGATAATCAGGGAAAATACATTGTTGATTGAATCTGTAATTAAATGTAACATTTGGTCACTTGTTTTCTTTACTCAAAATTCTGACAGAACTTATGGGATGACCTGATATATCTGCGCCAACATTGTGATAACCAGATAATTTAAATATCTTAACGGTCAGTCTATATTGAAGATTGCATTGTGCATGAAAATCCTAGTTGTGCCATCGGCGAGGGATAACATGTATATTTATTAATCTCTCTCTCTCTCTCTCTCTCTCTCTCTCTATATATATATATATATATATATATATATATATATATATATATATTCGGAGGGTTAGAAATACGTAGGTTGAACATTGTTTCAGAAAATTCCCAGCTGCCTGGCTATCCCTGTTTTGGGTGACCTTCCCCTTCAAAGCGAAAACTTTCATCTTGTAATGGCTTGCTAAAGCAATTTACAGTCATATTAATAAGATGGAACAATGCCTGTTTTAGGATTGTGCATACTATGATGTCTTTATAAACTCAGATCTCTTACTGGCTCAATAGTTTTACATGGATTTTTATCAGCCTTAAGCTGATTAAAGCTATGTGGATCGGCTGTGTAATCTTGCATGCATTAATTTCAACTCTTATTAATAAATGCATTGTTTCTTTCAGGATAATCTATCTATCTATCTATCTATCTATCTATCTATCTATCTATCTATCTATCAGGTTGGGCTGATAAGTTCATAGGTTGACTATGAAGGAGTGAGGTTATAGCTGTGGAATATTGCATGCATTGATTTCAACTCTTATTGATAAATGCATTGTTTCTTTCCATGTAAACTGACATCTGATTGTTCAAAGAAGACTTCATACTACCAAGTGGCGATTTCTCTTCAAAATTTGCCCTCGTAGTGTTGCCAAGTACCTACAGAAAAGGGTTTAGCCCTCAAAGGCATTCATGCTGATATGGTTGTTATATTTGGGGATGACGATTCAGATTTAACAACAGTACAAAAGTGGGAAGTCGAATTTAGGAGAAGAAAGGAGAGTCTTGAAGTGGATCCACCGAGGAAAAAAATGATCGCGTTCATCATCTGGTGATGGGTGACAGGGGATTGACTCTAAACCAAATAGCCAATGTTGTTAGCATGTCATGTGTGAGAGTTGAGAATATTAGCACAATGAACTTGGCATGACATAGGTTTCTGCCCGATGAGTGCCACGTCTTCTGACACACGATGAAAAGCGCACCAGGCTGATCACATGATGGAAAAATCTGAAATTCTTTGAGGCAGATCCTGATAGTTTACTTGAACGTTTCCTAGCCCAAGATCACTTTAAGGCAGAGACATAGAGATAATCCATATAGCAGATTAACTCCTCCCCATTTGCTCCAAATAGACTAAGATCATTTCATTAGCAGAGAAGCTGATGACCTTAGTTTTGGCAATTCTTGATCTTGAAAAGGCCCATACTATAGATAGAGAGTACTTCGCCAACTTGTTGATGAACTTACAAAAGTTTATCAAGACTAAACGCTTAGGAAAACTGAAAAATGCAGTTTTGTTTCATCAAGACAATGCTCCAAAAACACAGATTCTTGCTTTTGATGGCTGCTGTGCGTGAAGATGGCTTTGATCTGATTGATCACCATCCCTATTCCCCTGATTTTTCTATCATCTGTCTCCCAACAGGAAAAAAAACTGTTGTCTGGGAACAAAAACGCAACAACTTATTTCTAAATCCTCAAGACACTACAGATCAAAGCATACTGCAAAACAATTTTAATTTCCTAATAAGTATTTTTAAGGTGATATTCACCTTGTACAAGGCCCGTAAACCACTCAAGGTAGAGGGCTGCAATGTAAGAGGCACACTCGAATGGAACTTATGTCTTTCCAGTAGAATACAAAGGGAATGAGGGTGGTCTTAGTCATGAAGGTTAAAAATGGCTGGACTAGATAGATAGATAGATAGATAGATAGATAGATAGATAGACTAGATAGACTGAGATAGATAGATAGATAGATAGATAGATATGAATTAAATCAGATAGATATGAATAGAATGAAACAGATATGCAAAAACACAAGATAGATAAGGAAAAGACTAAAATAGATATGGATTAAATGATATATGAACAGAATGAGACAGACAGATCTACACAAACACAAGATAGATAGATAGATAGATAGATAGATAGATAGATAGATAGATAATGAACAGAATGAGATAGATAGATAATAGATATGAATTAAATCAGATAGATATGAATAGAATGAAATAGATATGCACAAACATAAGATAGATAGATAATGGACAGACTGAGATAGATAAATAGATGGCTAATGAATAAACTCAGATAGATAGAAAGGTATGAATTAAATGAGATAGATATGAACAGAATGAGTTCGACAGATATGCACAAACGCAAGATAGATAGATAGATAATGGACAGACTGAGATACATAGAGATAGATAGATATAAACAGTATAAGATAGACATATGAGCACAAACATGAGATCGATCGATAGATAGATATAGTAGCCCATTGTAAGTAATTCAAGAAGGCAGAACAATAACATTAATAACAATGACATCATAAGATACTACGGCATTTCCTGAACCAGACAAATAATGTCATTGAAGCTCGAAGTCCCGACCTTGTTGTTATGTAATTTCTCTTTTAGAAACAGAACTACGGTATATTGACAAATGTTAGTCATTCAGAAAAGGGTCGCCGTGTAAGCGGGTATTAAAAAAAAGATAATTATAGCAAAAAAAAAAAAGGTAAGAAATATTTGGTATCAACCCCTCCCTCTGTCCTCACCCTCCTCAAACTAAAAGTTAAATACCCCTCCACTCTCACAGGATCAAGGAACGTTTAAAACCGGCCTCCAGTTGTGTCCCTTCTGTATATTAGGAATTGTCCCTCTAATATAGAACGTCATGAACTCGTGGAAATAAGGAGTGAAGTTCATCTGAACACTCTTCAAAGAAATAACGATAGAACAACAAGAGGTGTGAGAGAAATGGACTGAGTGGAAAACAAGTCGTTATCTACAAAGACAAAATGAAAAAAATATATATGTCATATTTATGGTTTAAGGTGTTCGGTATCAGGGATAAAGCGTATGTAAAGATAAAAAAATGGATATTATGGTTAATACCCAGCGACTATAGACTTTTTCACTGTTCAAGGCCAGAATTTTGCATTTAAGCATGAAACAGACCCTCGTCGCTGGATGTTAACCTCAAAGTCTACTTATATATATATATAAGCAAGTTTATTAAATAGCACCAGCAGACAACATATTACATCCGATGCTTGCATCTATCAAATATCATGCAAAAATTGTGACCTAAAATATGTGGGTGAAACAGGTAGGTCCTTAAAATCTCGTGTTTTCGAACATAAACGAGATATTCGTCTCGGTAATTTTAACAATGCTTTAGTTGTACACACAACTAAAGCAGATCATAATTTCGATTTCGATTCCGTGAAAGTATTAAAATATTTTCATAATAAAAATCTCAGGAGGATTTATGAAGCAGGTATAATATCCATCTCACGCACGGTGAATACTAGACCTGGTTTCTTTAATATTTCCCTTTTTTAGCGAGATTGATGCTCGACAAGCATACACATAAAAATTTTGGAACCTAATAGAATTCTTTTCATTTTCTTTTCTTTTCATTTCAAAATAATCACAAACTTTTAGGAATACGTTATGAAAGCGTCGCCCATGTGACGACAGCGTGACCATGTTAGACGGAAGGCTGATCATTTTAAAAATTTTCAGTTATCTGTTCTGAATAAGACTTGTGTTTTTATGTCCATCGTATTTGTCATATTGAACTGAATTGTATTTTGATGAATATTGTCTTGAAAAAGGTTTAATAAACCGAAACGTCAGACGTCGACATTTCTTTCATTTAACTACATTTAAGGATTTTTGTTTGTTTTTTCAAAATTTCTTCATTATATATATATATATATATATGTTTTTGTGTGTGTGCGCGCAAGTATGCAGAAAAATAGGAAGGAACACGTCAGGTAAATAATCCGGAATTCCTTAGTAATTTTGTTTTTATTTTTAAGAAGACATTGCTGCATAAATAAGTAAAGCTTATATTATAATATTTTTTTCAAATATGATTCCTTCGCTACATGAGAGTTCTCATGTTTCAAAAACGAGAGCCGAAACCATCAATATAATTATTAAAATTAAGTTGAATCAAGGTGTTGGGTCCCGTTTCATCTTCAAGCGAAAATCTAGGAATAAGCTATCTTGTGGTTTGCGCGTGTTTATAAGGATGGTCCATTGCAACATTAATTACTATGGAAACGGTTAAAAACAGTAGTCAACACTAAATTAAAAAGAGTAAACTTCCTAGACGTAACCCTAGACTTAATAAACAACGTTCACCTACCTTACAGAAAACCTAACACTAATCCTTTGTATGTACACTCTAAGTCAATATATATATATTGCAATGAATCATTCATACAAAAAGTAAATTAGTAAATGTAATGATATAAAATGGCGAAATCCCTTCGCTTACAAAATTTTAAAGATGCATTAACCTACTAATCACTCGATGAATATTATAATCTTTGGTTTTTTTTTAAAATTATAAGCTGTATAAGGTCTTTCTTAAATACGCAAGTACTTTCGACTGTACATTCAGTCATCTCCAGCCATGGAAGTTATTTCGTTTTTGGTAAAATTCAGGTAGCATCCGAGACGAAAAAAAAATAATGCGAATCGAAATATGTTTTTTTTGAAATGTGTTATTGTTAACGGATACAAACTTTTGGAGCGTGTAGTCACAACGCTATGGTTGAATTTGTTTGAAAATTTAAGAGCGTGCGTTTTTTTTTTTTTTTACTAATATGGCAATTTGAGAATATTTTTGTTGTAGATGTTTATCAGTCAATGTGGCATGAACTAAATTGTTCAATAAATACAGTAATGTCTCAGTTGTTATCCCGAAAATTTGCACGTCGGATCGGTTCTTTGAAATCAAATATGTGGTGCAGTTCAATTTATATTACAATGAATCATTCATGCAAAAAGCAAATTAGCAAAGTTAATGATATAAAATAGAGAAATCCCTTCGCTAACAAAATTTTTAAAAAGCATTAACCTACTAATAAATAAAAATTTTGTTAGCGAAGGGATTTCGCTATTGAACTGCACCACATATTTGATATATATATATATATATGTATTTATATATATATATATATATATATATATATATATATATCTGCGTGTGTGTGCATAATCCAGCTAGAATTGCAGATTTAAATAGTATCACTAAAATCTCAATTCAGTGTAAAAGTAGACTCACACGACTATCAAATTCAAACAGACATATTAGCACTTATTAACCAATCACCGACGCTGTCCCAGACTATACAATCTTTCAAAAAGCAGACAACCATTCTTGTCGTTTACTATGAAAATTGAATGATCACAACCAAGAAATTATTAACAATTTTTTCCCTCCTAAAAATTGAAATTGAAAATGTCCTCTCTAAATATTGGTGACGTTTTGAACAGCAAAATAAATATTGACGCTTTGGATCTGTTGGCCACGTCAAAGTACGTGAAATCCAATGAAGGTTTCCCCTAGCAGAACCCAGGTTAGAATCCTGCTGGAGAACGCATATTTTTCTCTAAGATTTTCTCGAGTATTTAGTCCATTAGACGAAAATAAATCAGTACACTGTTTAATAAATAAACGTAGCGTCTACTTAAATACGGGTATCCACAAAAAATAAGGTTCAAATAAAAAAAAAATCCTGTTGGATTAATAAATAACAAGTCTGTCCCTTTCTTCACACACACACACACACACACACACACACACACACACACATATATATATATATGATAAAATAAAGAACAAATAGGAAACTTATAACAGCTTAACATGTTTCATATTTATTAAAGCTTCGTCAGAGATTGAGAGAAAAGAGACAAAAATGTTATTTTCTATTCTGTTTGGGTCAGTTCTCATTGGTCAGTCACATATCACGTGCATTAAAACCGTAGATAATTCTATACGTATGTAAGTTTGTAAAGATTCTTGTATGTCTAAGCGGGCATCGGATGTAAATGTGTATTCATAATTGTGTATATGTGTTTATTTAGTGAAAGTTCTAAAGTCTTCACTTTGCGCGGACAGCCAGCGCAGCGGAGTGGCATTTCATTCTAATTCGTGGCTCATCTTTTAAAGCATGTGTTCTTTGTATCAGATAGATATAGGTTAGAATCTTTAAGAATGGATTCAAAGAAAAATGGCGATATCATGTAATAGTTTAGACGTGTGTTCATAGTTGGTAGTATAGTAGGTGAGGGTGACACCACATGATCTAAAAGCCCGTATCTACGAACACAAGAGAGACTTGAGTTTAGACAAACAATCTCTTGTATTGCATTGAAATGATGCTGAACATAACTTTCATTTCATTAATGTCACCCTAATTAAAAAAGAACATAATTCTTTACGGGAAATACTTTAAAAACTTAATAGTATATATATATATATATATATATATATATATATATATATATATATATTTGGGACTTCCAAATGTCCTATATATTTCAGGCTCCCTTGGATTGGTGCTGAGAGTCAGACATACGCCGATAAGATCTCTTCATCCATTAAACGGTGTTATAATGCCGTTACAGTCAGGAACATATTTACTATCAGGAGGGCCTTCCCCGCCTTGCCTTGCCTACCTACCATAATAATTTAGTTATTTATCAATTTAAATGTCGATGCGGGCTCGACTATGTGGGCAAAACTATCCAGAGGCTTGAGGTTAGAATGGCCCAACATGTCCCGGGCTGCGTGCGCAGGCATGAGTTTGTGACATTCGGGTGTTCGCAGACTCATGCCTCTGCTATCGGTGAACATCTATTAAATTCTGGTGTTTGTAGGACTGAGTATTCTCCACATTTCTTTTCGGTATTGCACAGGGCTAGGAAAAGACTCCACCTCGACATTTTGGAGTCTGTTATTATCAACATACGTAGGCCGGCCCTCTGCGTACAACGGGAGATGAAGTTTAAGTTGGCCTTATTTGGGGGAACGGTTACATGATTTAAGGTAAAATAATTTTTTTCCCCCTTACCATCCTGTTTTATTACGGTATTAATAAAAAATTTTTTCTTGTTAGTACTCCGTTTTAGATTACCGACGATTGTGTTTGAAAATGTGTCGGTCGAAATGTACCTTTACATTTTATGTTTTAAACGTGGATATTGTTGTATCTTATGTTTAATATGATCCCATATTTTTATTCCTCAAATGTCTGATTAGATTTGGCAGTACTAGAAATCTGTTTATATATATATATATATATATATATATATATATATATATATATATATATATAAAAACAATGACAGCATATGTCCAGAAAAAGCACTTTTGTATTGAGCACGGTTTTTAAAATAAAAACAAAAATACCAAAGAACTTCGGATAATTTACCTAAAGTGTTCTTTTCCTATTTTTCTATTTATTTACACACACACACACACACACACACACACACACACACACACACACACACACACACACATATATATATATATATATATGTATAAATTTTCTTTGAATTAATGAAATTTCGGATTAAAAATCCATTAATTCGTTAATTCCTTATATATATACTGTAATATAATACTAAAAAAATATATATATATATATATATATATATATAGAGAGAGAGAGAGAGAGAGAGGGGGAGAGAGAGGGAGAGAGAGAAAGAAAGAGGGAAATAGAGAGAGATAACAGACTGAGACAAATTGATTATTACTTATAGTCGGAGCAATATATATAGAATAAGGCAATAGACCTTCTACCCATAATGCACCATCGACCAGCATATATAGATAGTCGAGCCAAACCACACGACACATGACTTGAAGATTGCGTTTATGCATAAAACAGACTTTCGCCACCCGATTTTGACTTTAATGCCCACTTTCATATTTTCTATGCGCTCTAACCTTAATATCAAGCACTTTAACCTATAAATATAGCATACCTTAAAACTATATTTTTATCATATAGATAGGTAAATAGATAATTAATTGAATGTACCCGAGTGATCAATGTTTCATCGTAGAAGAAACCATTTCCTCTTGTCAGCGTTCATAATTATTTGGCTTTGCGTAAATTGGCTAAAATTGAAATTTACGAAGAACGCAATATTAAATATGCCGAGATCTTGGATTCATAATTTGACATCTACGTTGCCGGAATATCGAATCAAACGAAATTCACCTGTTAATTATTTTTGCTTTCCTTTGATAAATTTCATGGCCCTTGGCGCCAGGTGAATTTTCACGTGCTTTCAGCTTGCAGGAACTATTTTAGATCAATTTTCTTGGAGAGGTTCCTGCCATCCCAACGAGAAACAGTAATTATATACCGGCCCTCGTTTTTAATTTGCTTGACGTATATTTTGATGTAAAACGTTGGATTGTCCATGTATTTGTCTTGATTCAAATGATCCTTTTCTTATCTTTTTTTTTTTTTATAATGTTTTCTCTTCTTTTATTGTGCAAATGAGAATATGTTCTGTGGTGAGATTATAAAGGAATTTTTACGATTACTGGTGTTAGTTAAGTAAACAGCAACAAGGTTCGTATAAGACCCTGTAAAATTTGTCATAAAATCTATACTCTCATTAGCTGAGGGTCCCTATTCTTTCATTCATCTTCATTTTATTTGATACTAGGAGGCTTCGCCCACTCGCTATTGCTTCGCAAAGTATGATATACACACTACTTGAAATCTTTGAAAGAAAGATTTTAAATGAACTTTTTATTCATAAATTGGCTTCTTATATTAAAGAAAGTTTTACAAATAGATGCCAACTTGTTGAAGGCCAGGGAAAATGAAAATACCAAACACTTTTCTGTATTATATAAGAGGATATTCCTAAACAGAACTATTTTTTATAAGAAAATCAAAACAATCCTCGAATAAAAGAACAGAAATGAAGGACAGTTAATTAATGAAATAAACATTCTTAAAATCAATATGCAAATTAGTTAAACCTGAAGAGTGATATCACCTAGAAGTAGATAATATATAATGCGGATATTGAGCTCTTAGGATCAAAATTGCTATAAAGTGGATCTGGGGCTTTTAAATCACAAAATTCGTATTTATTCATATAAATTCAATAATATAGGTTTTACTTAATTAGCTTTTATGTTTCTCTAACTCTTCAAATCTTGAATGTATAACTAATTCTATTTTCCCATCTTTACACTATATTAATATTATCTTATAAATTGTCCCCTGTTCTGTCAACCATGAAATAAAAATAATTTTACGGAAAATAAGGATCGATGTACATCAAATCGTTTTTAAGTGGCAACAGAAGAATTATCGTTGAATTTTTAAAAGGTAAGCTTAAACATTAATTCAATACTTAAATGAAGCGATCAATTTTGAGTTCTTCTGTAGTTTATTGATGCCTATCACATCTATTCTTCCTTAGATATTGTGATGATGGCCGAATCAAGAGTACTCCACAGAGCTAGCTAAATGCCGCCCGATAGGACGGCTTTTAATCTGGTTTATAATAAAACGTACACTGCAATTTTGGATGCAAAAGGAAAATAAGAGTTACTTCCCTAGAACTATGAAAGCAACGGTAATAGTTAGTATAATATAGTAATATATCAGGTCATCCCATAAGTTCTGTCCGAATTTTTAATAAAGAAAACAAGTGACCAAATGTTACATTTAATTACAGATTCAATCAACAATGTATTTTCCCTGATTATCTATGACTTCCTTCTATCTATTAACAAGCTTACTAATTCCATTACTGTAAAATACTTTTGGCTTTGATTCGAAGAACTCACAAATGTCAGTTTTAACCTCTTCCTGTGTTACAAAAGCTGTTTTTCCAAATGATTCTGTAAGCTACGAAACAAATGGTAGTCTGAAGGAGCAAGATCGGGAAAATAAGGTGGATGAGGAATTTTCTCCCAACCAAGTTCTTCGATCTTTTGTGACGTGATTGTTGCTTTGTGGGGTCGTGCATTGTCCTGATGAAACATTACCCCTTTTCGATTCACTAGAGCAGGTCTTTTTTTCCTCAAAGATTGGTTCAAACGCTCTAATTGCTGAGAGTATATTTGAGCATTAATTGTTGCATTAGGTGGTAAGAATTCAAAGTGGATTATTCCTTGGCGATCCCACCAGATTAAAAGAAGAACCTTTTGCCCATGAAGTTCCCTTCTCGGCCGTGGCTGGGGTCCTTCCTCTTTACCAAGCCACTGTCTACAACGCTTAACATTTCGATAAAAGATCCATTTTTCGTCGCCAGTCACAAGTCTATCCAAAAAAGGTGAAACAAGTTAGCGAGAATGGAGAGAAGAGCAGATGTCAACTCGGGATTTGAGGTTGTTTTCAGACAATTCATGAGGCACCCATTTTCCAAGTTTAGGAACTTTTCCAAGTTGTTGAAGACGACAATGAACAGTTGTATGGTTTGAACTGAGAACCACTGCCAATTCCTCAACTGATAAAGCAGGATTTTCTTCAAGGGCTGCTTCAAGAAGCTTTGCATTAAACTCAACTGGACGTCCGGTTCGATCTTCATCTTCAAGAGTGAAATCTCCACCTCTGAATTTTGCAAACCATCTTCTGCAAGTTCTTTCATTCACACATTCCTCTCCATAAACTGAGTGAATGTTTCTAGCCGATTCGGCTGCTGAGTTTCCTTTCTTGAACTCATAAAGCATTATGTGCCTCAAATGATTCTTGGGTACTTCCATGTTAGCAGGGTTTTAATCAAACATAAAAATAGTGTTCAGCTCCATTAGACATTATAAAATACTCTTTAAATTTCGTTCATTTTAGCAAAAAGTTAAAATTCGGACAACACTTATGGGATGACCTGATATATTTTTAACCTCATATCTAGCAACCCTGAATCGGAACTCAACGGAAATCGTTCCCTGCGCCTAACTGTTCTAGGGCTTTTGAATGAGCTATGAATCATTGAAATCGGACCAGTGGGAGCGGAGGAGTTGCTTCGAAACACACACGCACACATACACTGTACATTATATATAAGATACGAGAAAGACCCGTGGAAAATTTCACATTTTAAATTTCTGATGAATCAACCCACAATAAAGAAAAAAGTGGAGAAAGGTTTTAAATATAAAAATTGAAATTAATTTTTATTTTCGTGTTTTTACAATTAAATTTTTATCAGCGTATATGAATATTAAAGTTCTTTAATTCATTGTTTGTAGATGTTTGCTCAGATGAAAAGAAATGTGATTTATCGTTTGTATTAGAAAAATAAGTCAAGGGAGAAAGTAAGGAGGAACGTGTAAGTGTTATGTAGCTTGGTGAGGAAGAATGTAAATGTCACTTAGCTTCGTATGGAATCGTGTAAGCGTGTAAGTGTCACGTAGTTTGCTGAGAAAGAGTGTAAGTGTCACGTAGCTTGGCGAGAAAGAGTGTAAATGTCAGATAGTTTGGTGAAGAAAGCGGGTGAATGAGTAAGGGAATGTATTTGAAGCTGCATTATAAACAGTTATCGTATGTTGCTGTTTCTATCTCCTTACTGGTTTTGTCCGTCTAGAGACTTTACTTAAATACGCTTCAAAGGGATTAAGAAGCATGGTTTTTTTTTTTTTTTTTTTTTTGTCGGCGGGAACGCCAACCGTTGGTTGAAAAATGTTAAATATCAACCTTCAAAGGATTCTACAACTCAGAAACCATTTTTTGTCATTTGATGATTGACTGCGTTGGTATTTGCTTCCATTTTCGACCCAGTTAAGCTACGTGACACCTACACTTTCCTCCTCATTTTCTCCCTTGCATCTTTTTTCTTACAAGTACATAACGGAATATGCCGCTATTTAAACACTTCTTTCTTTCTTTTTTTTTCTGAAACCAACTAGCGTCTCTTATATCTCTTAATCAAAGCGAAATAGTCCCCTATTCATGAGGTATTGGCAGGGAGATATTAAGCACTTCTATATTTTTCCTTCATACTTTTTTCTTTATTTTATTTTCTCAGTGAAACCAAGTAGCGTCTTCTCCCCTCTTTCCACACGATCAAAACAGTATAGTCCCTTATTTATGAGGGTGCAAGGGTCATGCGAACTAACGAATGGAGAGACAAGCACATATACTTTTTATTCTTCAGTTTCATCTCCGTCTTTTCTACCGAGGGTTCAAAATAAACCTTCCCAGAATCGAAACAATGATCTGGAATTGGAATGAAAGCAGTTAGTGGCACCAACCTCGAATCCATCCTAAAAATTTAGCATGTGGAGTTATTAAATACGGTAGACTTCTGTGTTTCGAGCAGTTATAACAAATTTTGTATAAGGAAATTGAACATAGAATAGGTTGTGCCAGAGATAACTTTGCCCATCACCGCAAAATCAAAAAAATAAGCTATTCATGTTCTTAAATGTATGGCGCCCAATTCGTTCAGAGATATCGAAATTGTTAGCCGTACTTATATACGTTAACGATTTCCTAAATATGGAGCTCTCACTAAGCATCTAACATACTATTTAGTCGTAATTGATCTCGCGAAAGAAGTTTAATAACCATGTCGCTGTCGATTTGCCCGTAGCTTAAAAATAGTGATTTATTAAACGTAGCTAGGTACAAATTTGAAAGTATGGAGCAAACACTGAGGACAAAACTAACAACTCAGTCAAAAATAATCTACGGACAAATTGCTAACCATTACACCAGGTCAAAGTTCCCCAAAATAAAGATTTACTGAGTCTAGCTTAAATGTAAGACAAGACCGAAATTATGAAGAACTCAGTGAGGATCGAAAACATTACACCAGGTCAAAGTTCCCCAAAATAAAGATTTACTGAGTCTAGCTTAAATGTAAGACAAGACCGAAATTATGAAGAACTCAGTGAGGATCGAAAACATTACTCAGTCGGGACTATTCTTGTAAAGTTTGAGTTTAGATTTACACAAGGTGTAACGTATGCAGCATTCACTTAGAATTGAACTCAATACCCAGTCAAGTTTGCAAAGTGCCAAAAAATATCAATTTACAAAGCGTAGCTTATCACATCACATCGAAGGAACTATCATATGGTACAAGGCCGAAAGTATGGACGGTCGAAAAAACAAGCTTGTTAATCATTACATCACGTCACAGTTCTTAAAACGATCTCTAATCGAACCTTTGTGTAAATTTGGAGCACCGAGTAGGATCCATATTTGGTCGTAATTGTTTTAGAAACTTGGGTCATCACCACGTCGAAAATAGAAGGAACCTTTTGTATTTTGGCGTTTAGGACTTGTCAACGCCTTCCTTTTAGGTCAACGCCTTAAGGTAAATGTTAAATAAAGGTAACCTTCTTGTTTCAATATACTGCTGTAAACTTGACATGTCATATCTTATATATCTCCTTTGACTCTGTTTATTTCTAGTCCTCTTTACTCCTATTATTTACGTGTTTTTTTAATATCGAACTAATTTCCCCGTCTTTGCTACTATCGCAATCTTTCGGCCGTTGTACTCAACAGCCTTCTTTTGGTATCTGCCGATGAAGGCAAACTTCAGGGATATTCAGATTACGAGAAAAGATCGAATTCATTCCAATATCTAGGGATATGTCGCATTTATATAAGTCCGAATATAGCCGCACTACCTGGCCCAGGGAATGAACTCACGATTAAAATGTCATCAAATTCACTAACTGATGCTGTAATCCTGTAGGCTATAGACCCGTGGGACAATCCTGAGTGTAGAATTTGGAAATTTCAACCTGATGTTCTCTTGCCTCCTCCGCTGCTTCTGTAGCCTTGCTGTCAGGCTTGACTCCCACCTTCAACATTTTTCATTCTTTTGAATTAATTTCCTCTTCTACTACAATATTTTGTCACACCAACTGGTATTGTAATTTTTTTTAAGCATTCAACCCCAAGAAAAGGGGGAGCCACTAGCACGCAAAGGGTTTCAGAGTAGGGGCAAAAACAGTGATAGAGGAGAGGATGAAGAGACGGTTAGGGGATAGATCAGGGCATCTGGAGACGTCGATTGACATTACATTTGAATAGTTGGAGATTATAGCTATCAGGGAAACAAGAAATGAGGTAAGAGGTGCGAGACATGAAGCTACTGGAGTAGAAGAGACGGCTACATTTAACTGTTTCGACAGTGAAAGGGTGAGAACTAGAAGCCAGACTAGTTGGGCGCTTAAATCCATGAATTCTGGGAACCAGCGAAAGCAGCTCATTGGAGCAGTAACCATGAAAGTATTTGTAAAAAAGACTGAGGGAAGCAACGGCACGTCTGTGAGAGAGCGGCTGCAGACGAGATGCCAGATCAAGACCAATTACATGGCATATCCGTCTTTAGATTTTATCAAGGACCCTGAGTTTGAATTATTATTTGACGATGGATTTTTAAAAAAATAATCAATGTTTTGGGTTCAACTTGATAACTTTAAAGATGCACACTTTAGAAGTAAGAGTGTTTGTATATATTAACTGTATGTAAAACCGCATCTATCTATATATCTATCTATTTTCATATCGATACTCTGTCACTGTGAATTTATATCTATATTTAAAAGCCTATTAATTGCCCTTTTCTTTCTTTCTGTCTATCTAGCTATGTATTTTTTTAAATCGTTTAACCAAGGCGACAATGCCATTATGACGCAAGGCGTTAATTAAAATGAAAGACAAAATGAAGAAGTTAGTTTGTAGAAAGGACAATAAAAAAATAGGATTCAGGAAGACAGATGATTGAGATTGATGTTGCATTTAAATTTTTCAATAATGTAGGTGAAGCCAGAAATCGTAAGTGTATTACAGCCTCTACTTCTTTGCCAGGAAATGGTAAAAGACAATGTCGAGAGATCAGAAGAGTCACCATTGATCTGATAAATCTTTTATTGATACTTCCTGGCCTTTCTCAAACAGATTTTACCCCGGGTTCAGAGCCTGCTACAAGCCGTCAGAAAAATATCAATGAAATAGTTTTCTCTTTCTCCCCAAGACTTTTGTCTAAAGAAGAAGAAACATTGCACTTCTGAAACGCAAACCAATCTAAAGAATAGTTTTCTTTATTTGCATTTTAATAAATTATTGCATTCTCAGAACAGAATTTTTGCATGGGGTTGGCAGCTGCACATACACAAGAGCATGCTTTTATATATATATATATATATATATATATATATATATATATGTGTGTGTGTGTGCGTGTGTGTGTATATATATGTTTGTGTGCATGTATATATATATATATATATATATATATATATATATATATATATATATATATATATATACGCTTATAAATGTAACATCAATTTTACGTCAAAATCATCAGGAATGATCAAGCAAATGGCGCCTTCCTTGCGTACGAGCGAGCGTAATTTCCGATATTTTAGTGTGCTTTCTCGAGAGAAATTTACATTTCTTAGTAAGAAACAATAATTGCATTTGACAGTTTGAAATTTATGTAAGATTCAAAAGTACAGACAATGAATATTCTGGTAAAAAATACCTTAAAAATATACGTATACGATTTTATTTGTCATATTCTTAGCATCAAAAGTCATTCAGAATAAAAGAAGTTGGATCTATAGGACAAGCAAAGAACTGTTATTTGAGATAAACAATAAACTGATAGTTTTTAGGCATAAAAGACTTTCAGAAGACGATGATTCAACTACGCTTTTGAATGGCTTCATAGGAACTTTTGTAGTCTAGACATATTTTAATACCACCAACGTTTGATCAACATTGCAATGTTGATCAAACGTTGGTGGTATTAAAATATGTCTAGACTACAAAAGTCTTCTAGTATAACTTAGATTTAACGCTCTCGATATATGAACTGCTTGAGGGTCTCATGGATCGAAAAAAATGATATTTTAGTTTTACTGAACAAAGAACAAATCATTCTTCAATTTCGTGCTAAATTACTAGGTACATGTCAAAATTTTAGCTCTAAAATTAACTGGAAATGAAACATCTTTTTATCGATTTCACCTATTTTTAAAACAGTTTTCACTGCCATCTTGACAACAGTGTTTCGGTTTGTGTGTACATGAGACAGACGGAGAGATACTGGGAGAGAAACTGGAGAGAGAGAGAGAGAGAGAGAGAGAGAGAGAGAGAGAGAGATAAGAGAGACTGAGGAAGAAAAAGATAAAAGCTAGTGTTACTTCATTGTTAAAAACGTCTGCTGTCAGTGACTCTCGGATGAGGGCGTTCACAAGCTAATTTTTGGAAGGACGATTCTAGTACGAGCGTACGTGGTTACAGCTATATCTATTCGGATAGATATTTATATAATGCTGTTAGTAAATTACCCGTCAAAATCGTTAGGTTCTTTTTACGTGTGACGCTTTGTGAATTTTTCTCAACCTCGGTTAAGATTACACTGCAGATTCTACATTTAGAACACCGCATCCAAAAAGTCCTCTCAGTGTGTACTAGGAACTGAGTGTATGGAATTGTTTTATTAGATATTTTATGATGTTTTACACAATTTATATTTACCATAAATGCTCTATCTAGCGCCCCGGGAGGCTTAAGTTAAAATTTTAAAGAAAACATATTTTGATTAAAGTAACTTCTTGAATTTAAACTCCCAGGTCCAAATAGTAGATAGGTTCACGCTCCTCCCAAGTCTTGTGTCGTAGTGGCATTATAGCCTTCCTTGGGGTGATCTGATTAACAATTAAAAGGACCCCTTTAGTTTCTCTAATATATTTGTTTAGCTGCCATGTTACGCTTATTTGAAATGAGCACACATTTTAACGCCCTGGTGAAAGGGGGCTCTTATTCAAGGGGTGTACTAAATCGAGCATATACAATATAACAGTATATAAAATTTGACAAAATGCATTTACATTATATGGTTAATAGTCCTATCCTGTCAGTAACGCCCGTACATTGATATTTACATAAAATCATAAGCGATCAATTTATATTATATTATCTAATTCTGTGAATAACACTTACATTCATTTCCGTTTACTCACAACCTCTTTCTCCTTGATGTCAATATAAAATTTGACAAAATGCATTTACGGCATATATTCAATATGTTTTGTCAGTAAGGTTTTCAATCATTCCTGATCCCAGTCTTTTTTATTTAGTTTCGTGATCGGAAAACGATAGTTGAAATTTCCTGGATACATAATGAGGAAATCGTGCTTAGAGAAGCTGACACTCACAGGACATACTGAAATAGGAAGGAGCAGAGGAAAGTTATAACCTAGCCAACGAGCTTGTAAAGAACTGGCTTTAGGAGAGATAGCAAAAAGACAAACTTTAGAACGACAGGAACTTCAACAGAAGATAGTGAAGGAAAGCGAGATCAAAGGGTTTAACGTCAATAGCAAGACAACAGAACGCATGGTTGTTAGCATAAGGGTCAGCCTAAGATGAATCTATCTTACATATTTATAAGTTTACAGTTCATCATGTTTTGAATATTGCCGCCACACGTGGTCTGGTACTTCTACTATATATTTAAAGATTCTTGATAAAATCCAAAAAAGATTTTTCAATTTTATTGATTATGATCTGGCATGTCGGCTTCAGTCCCTTTCAAACTGCCGCAACGTATCTATCCTCTGTTTTTTTTTTCCCAAAATACTTTCATGGAAATTGTTCTGATAAAATTTCTTCTTTGGTACCTAGACTTTATGAATTTAAGTGCAGTACTAGATTGGCAGCAAGGTCTCATCATTTTACAGTTGAAATAAAACAGTAAGTTCTATGCTAACAGTTTCTTCTATCAGATTTCTTACTTGCGGAATTCTTCAAGCTCCTTGCTTTCCATTCAACTTAGTTCTTCAAATATTTAAATGCAATGTCTATCGCTATAGTCTGCCGTCTTAATTCTTGCTCTTTTATTGTGCTCTCGCCTTAATAATACTTTTCTCATATTCTCTAACACTCAGTAACACTTTGCGTGCCTGTGGCTTTAATGCTTAGAGTGAATGATTGAAACATATATTGGTTGCAGTGATCGATGGCGGATATTAAACGACAAAGTCAACTGCAACGGCATTGTTCAACCAATACTAGTTAGCTTAATACGGAGGTTGATAATGGTAGTTGCAGTCATCTTTATAATGTAAGTTTGAAAACAATCGAAATGCAGCATGACTAGCAAAGCAATTGTTTATATTACATCGTTTTTCGCGTGGGTTACCAAAGGCCAGTCCCTTTTGAAAGTAATGGAAGACAAGAGTTTATAGCATTCGAATTCGCTTGAAACAGAAAGGTGATCCCGACGATTAATTCGAAAGTAAGTGGAGCTTGATCTGAGATCAGAGGCTCGGTACTGTGATCTTGTGCAACTTTTTTTTCTTCCTTGAAAACTCCTGAACTTCCGTAATGTTTAGGAAGCGGCTTTCACCGTAGTTTGATCTTAAACCGATGCTTCACGGCCTCGACATTACAATCCGGAAAGTGACATAACTCAAGTACATGACAACGACGTGTCAACAAGCGAAACCTTTTCGTGTCGCCCCTTAACGGCGAAGGGGGTGTGTTTCCTTCATAATGTCTTGACTACCGTTTTAAATCAGGGACCACTGACTTGCTTGTAAGAGGTAATCAAATTAATGGACAATGCGTTATTATCTTGTCGAAATGCCACAGTTAAATTAGCTGTGATCTTGGACACAACATATTACACTTTGTGGTCCTCTAATATTATCTGCGCGGCCATATTAGCACGGATATGTTTCCGAAACGGTAAAATATTCGTGATGAAACTTGGTCATAATCTGCATTAGGAGAATCTGTCAGAATAATGAAGACTGCAAAGATTTAATGGAAATGTGGGATGTCTAATTCTCTTGCTCTTCTAAATATGTCTTAACGAATGTTCTCATTATCTTTAATTCAACCTATGTTGTTGACAACAGCCACCTTGTTGAAATGAATACGTGCCCTTTCATACAAATGAGCGTTGGCTATTATGGAATGTACGATTAGTGAAGCAATTCTGGAAGACTTAGATGTACTATAAGGATTCAATTTTAACGGCGACAAACTTAACAACATAAGATATGAAATGGACAAAGTCCGACAATGATTTTAAGACATTTTTTTATGTTTATACGTTCTTTTTATAGATACAACTATTTAAGTAAATGCTCTGTTTATAATAAACAATATTAACAACATTTACCGGCCTGAATGTCCGAAAAAAATTAATAGAAAATATGCGACTCTGACAGGAATCGAACCTGTATCCTATACGGAACCGTCATATAGCCTGACGTGCCTTAACACAATTCTCCATGATTTTCTCTAATTCATTCATATCTGCTCAATGCGTATCCAAATGTAAACAAATGACGTCATACATTATGAAATGGACAAAGAACGTATAAACATTAAAAAAAAATTTCTTAAATAATTGTCGGACTTGGAATTGTCCATTTCATAATGTATGACGTCATTTGTTTACATTTGGATACGCATTGAGCAGATATGAATGAACGAAAGAAAATCATGGAGAATTGTGTTTAAAAACAGTAAAATCGAAACGCTCCTCTGTGGCCCAATCGGTTAAGGCACGTCAGGCTATATGACGGTACGTATAAACATAAGATATACATATGATATAGAATTGATAACGGATACAAAAAGGAAAATATAAGAAATCCTACAGCGAGAAGATACGGGTAAACGTAAATTGAGAAAAATAACAGAATGTATGGCTGTCAAAAAAGGGACTGCTGAACATGAAAATTAAAAAATTGGAAATAGAAAAATCAAGTACAACATTTGTAAAATGTGAGGGTTTTTTTTAAACAGAGAACGGCAAGTGCCATACCGAAATGCGATTAGCAGACAATCGACAGTCTTCAGTTCGTCCAGTTCAAGTCTTCAAACTTGGTAGGACCCGCCGTGCCAAGTAGAGGATGTTAAATCAACCTATGGCGAGTTCGTACATTTCAAGTGCCAAGATGAAGTTGATGTTGTTTCGCAGTAGAACTAATTAGATGTAGTTGTCAGAAAACCAACACAATGATTTGTTTCAAGTGGTGAAGGCCTGTGCCGGATCATCCACACTTTTTGGATCTGTCAATAAAAAAAGTAACGGTGCAAAAGGAAACTCCGAACGACAGTCCTCATGTGTTATTGTCGCGAAGTTTAACCTCTCCGGATCACTGTCAATACGAGCCAGTAAACGCCTCTCAGGAGACACATGCAATATAATGACCGGGGTAAGGAGTCATGAGTTTTCCTTCCCATCTGAAGTCTTTTTATCGTGAAACCAACACTAAAAGGATTGCTAATCAAAGCCCATAGAGAGTCCTTTCAACCTCATCAAGGGCAACTAGCCCGCGCCAGTTCTCAACCTGGTACTTTACATAGCTCCGCGGATATATATATATATATATATATATATATATATATATATATATATATATATATATATATATATATAATGTGTATTTAGGCAACGTTTTTCATTCATACATGTTTCATTAAATAATATAGACAAGTGTTGTCTATTTATTTTATGTAAATTCTTTTTATAACGTCTGATAAGCTTAATAACATTATCATTAAACGAAGAAAGAATATTGATACATATTTTTTAATATTGTACAGTAATTATCATCTTTGATAATGGCTTATGTAAGCCGAAAACTTAGATTGGATTAAAAAATATGTATCAATATTGTGATTTTCTTTCTTCGGTTAATGATACATTCGTTTAATGTCTATATTATTATATATATAAATATATATATATATATATATATATATATATATATTACACTAGATGGCCGGAGTAAACAGATCGTCATCAATGTGCTAATATATTGCTATACTTATAACGTATAAAATTATTATCAATTATATGAGAATATTTTATTATTATGACATATTATTATTATTATTATTGTTGTTGTTTTTAAAATATTTGAAAGATAAATAATAATACAAAATTGAGTAGTAGTAAAAACTGAAGAAAATAGCGTTATAAATGGGAACACTTTTTCAACAAAATAGAAAATACGTTACTTTGTAATTAATAAATAAAATGTAAAGGAATAAAATTCATACCAAATGTTATTAAAATAATCTTTGAATATAAATAATAATAGATAAAGAAATTCGCGGTAATGAGTCACTAGTCATAGATAAGCAAAATAAACATGCTTTCCTCTAATTTCGAAAATTGCTATCAATTTCGTAAAAACAACAGAGAAATAATTGTTATGCTTAAATATAAATAAATTAGAATTATGCCATTATAATTAATTTAACAAATACAATTCATTAATTGTTTTTAATATATTTAACTCTTCGTGAGATATCCTTACACTTGCTAAACAAGTTTTTTTTAAATAAAAAGAAAAATCGTTCTATGCACGATTTATCTTAAAGATAAACAAATATGATAAAACTATGTATATTAAATACTGTAAATAAATAATAACTTTACAAATATTATAATATAATATGAGACATAAAGAAAAATATAGGAATAATGGATGATTAAAAATAAAACAATCAATACTTTCCTCTATATATGACATGATCGCTTTCTTTGAGTAAAAAACAACCCCCCCCAAAAAAAACCACGTCCGTTTACTTTCATATATATATTAAAGAGAAGAGAGAAACTGCAAACGGTTTATGGTTATAATGTGGATTTTTAAAAAAATATATATTATACTTTATTTTTCCATATTTTTGCTGCACGAGTTTCCGGTCCCGCGACCTTCATCAGGCAAAATGTGGTTATTTCCACATATGATTAAAACGAATTAATTTTTTTTTATGTCTTCCGATGTTTAACCATTGTTTTTTGTGTGCAGTAGTAACCAAAATTTTTCTTGGAGTTACGAAAGTATTGTCCTACTTAAGGGGTAATAAAACAATTAAAATTGGTCAGAGAAAGGGCGACGGACAGGGGTCTTCGTTCTTATCTTTTTATGACCACTCCGTCTTCTATTTTTGTGTATTGTGTGTGTGTTTTGCTAGCGTGTGTATGTATATTCCTTCTCCATACATATATTCTGTTTTATTATATATAATAGTATATATATATATATATATATATATATATATATATATATATGCACACTTCCTATGCTGTGTAGGGTTCGTGTGTGCTTGTGGGTAGTCTATTGTGTTTGTTTTTGCCAGTATATATATATATATATATATATATATATATATATATATATATATATATATCTTACTTATTATAAAACGCAGATTGTGTGTGTGTCTGTACGTTTATATATTGTTTCGGATTTCCTACATTTTTCAACCGATTTCAACAAAACTTCACAGGACTGCATAAAATTACCTTGCAGTGGTTCTGACAGCGCCCCAAATGGGAAAAACATAATTATTTTTGCACGAAATCAATTTGAAAACACGATAAAACACGATTCTGTCGCCAGAATGAAAGGGGGGCAACTCATATCGAGTTATACTTATTATAAAACCCAGGTTATTTGTGTGTGTGTGTGTGTGTGTGTGTGTGTTCGTTTATATATGGATCGGATTTCTTACATTTTTCAACCGATTTCAACAAAACTTCACTTTTATTTGGCGGGTAGTGTTTCTTATTGTCTTGCACATTCAGAATGCTTCAAAAATTCCATTTACAAGACAATTGTTTATAATAAAATTCTATTCAATCAGTAGACTCATAACGATTGAAAACAATGTTATGTTTGAGTTCGGGTTTGACCAATTTGTAAAAAAAGAAAAAACTAATTAAGACATGCGTGTCCGTCAACCTCAAACAATAAACTTTGTCAATTTTATTTTTCAGTCTTTATGATGGTCTATACTTGATCTATCTCTTACTGTTACATCCCCGGGCAACGTCGGGCTCTAATGCTAGTATATATATATATATTTCGTTCTCCATATACACGCACGTGCGCGCGCGTGTGTATGCGTATGTGTGTGCGTGTGTGTGGTCCGAGTATTTGGCCATTATGTGTGTATACTTTGTGTTGATGTGTGTGGGGTCATGATCTGTTTAGTGCTGGTTTAAATATGTCTATGAAGTTTTTTCTTGTATTTGTAGGAATAATTGTCTGTTTGATATATTTGCATAATTTTAAACTTACCAAGATTACATTTATAGATGTGTTGTGATACAGAGGGTTTTCTGTTGTCTGGTAATTTGAAGTTGTTCTTATGAAGGGAAACTTTGTTGTTTAGATCTTGGCTGATACTTATATAGGACAGGTTGCATTTTGTTCATTTGAGTGCATAAATCACATTTTTGGAGTTGCTGTTTAATTTTTTATTTATTGTGAATGTCGTTGTGGGGTTTTTAAAAGTGTAAGAGTTTCCTTCTATAATGTTTTCACAAACCCCACATCTTTTTTGTTGCATTTTGTGGCCGCCACTGTATTGTGTGTTGGCTAAATCTGAATAAGGCTAATATGTTTTAGGTTTTTTGATTGGTGTTTGCTTTTAATTATTTTCGTTGTCTTATCGGAATAAAGTGTCGCTGCCGACACTTGAGTTTGAACATAGATCGCCAGAGAACAAACACAGGTGTTCCCATTATTGAATTAAGTAGACCACGTGACCATAGAGGAAACGCATATATGGGAAGTCGCATGACGTTGAGAGAAACCCCATTCTTGTCTATCCTCTATACGGATCCCTATTTCTAGTCTATCCTCTATACGGGTCTCTATTCTCTACTATATTCACTATACTATTTTACAAGACGGATTACAATTCAAGTGAGTATTATCGAGCAAGTGCTATTAGTGCGAGTGTTATTCGAAGGCGTCTGACACCAATATTGTTCAACGGCGTTACTATAGTTGTATCTGCGATTACAAAGTCTCTACTACAACGCGCATTACGAAAGTGATAACGAGTATTCGTTGGCATCACAAAAGTAACAACAGGTTGTTTTTGGTATATTTGTCATTGTATCATTCTTGTTATGTAGGTCTAGATTTCTTGTAATTTCTGTAAATAGTTCTGGATTGTTCTTGTATGTTGAGATATATGCTAGAGTTTGTTCGACGTTACGTTTCTTTGGATTTCGTAGTTTGTCTAAAGGAATATACAGGAATATATATCTATATATATATATATATATATCTATATCTATATCTATATATATATATATATATATATATATATATATATATATATATAAAGGGATGAGGTTAAGGTTGTTCCACCGAGAGAAAAGTGTATATATTAAAAAGAAGAGGGAAAGAAAAGTTGCATTTTGTGACTCCCTGTATTGTGTGTTGGTTAAATTTGGACGAGGTTAGTATGTGTTTCAGGTTTTTAGATTAGCGTTTGCTTTTAATTATTTTGCTTGTTTTTAGTATATTTTTCAGTTCGTCATTCTTGCTAAGTAGGTCGGGATTTTTTTTGTAATTTCTGTAAATAGTTCTAGATTGTTCTTGTTGTATGTTGAGACATATGCTAGAGTTTTTTCGACGTTACGTTTCTTTGGATTTCGTAGTTGGTCTAAAGGTATTTTTTCTGATAGTTTAAAACCTTTGCTTATTAGTGTTGTGGAGTAGCTTCGTTTTTTTTAGAGTTTTATGTAGTTCTTCTAGGCGGGTTTTTCGGAGGTGTTTGTCGGTCGCTATAGTACAAACCCTACGTGCTAAGGAATAGGGGATGGATTTTAGACAGCTTTTTGGGTGATGGCTCTTGAAATGAAGATATTGATGGGTGTGTGTAGGTTTTTAGTAGATATCTATGATTATGTGGTTGTTTCTATTTCTAATGAGTATATCTAAAAATGATAATTCGTTGAAATTATATTCTTGGGTGAATTTGATTTTCAGGTGTAAGTTCTGAAGTAGATTGTAGAATTGATTAATATCGCACCGTGAGGATTTGCAATCATCTAAGTATCGTTTCCAAGATTTAGCCAAGTGTGGTTTTATATTTTCCCCATATATTTTTTCTATCTTTTCAAAGAGGTTTTTCTTTAGGTAAGCCAATGTTAGGGTGGCATATGTTGGTGCCATTTTTGTTCCCATTGCAGTACCTAGAATTTGGGTATAGTTGTTTTGGTCAAATTCAAAAGTGTTTTTTGTTTAGAATTAGGTCTATACTATCGATAATGAATTACTTAGTGAATCTGGAATGTAGTGTTTCTGGATGTTTTTCAATCCAGAATGGGATTGCCTTTTTACCTAATTTATGGGGTATGTTGCTATATAGGCTACTGACGTCAAAAGTAGCCATATGTGTTCCCGGATCTACTTTTTGCGGTATGGAGTTAAGGAAGTGAATATCGTTTTTGATGTAGCTTTTAATCTGCTTAATAAATGGTTGTAGTATTGTGTCTATTAACTCATTGAATCTACTAGTCTAACAGACTAGTCCTGCTACCATGAGTCTGAATATAAGATCACTGGGGTTTGGGATGTTAATGTATTCAGATTTTTGTGCCTGGATAACTGTTTTTATTTCACTCGATTTCTGATTTTTTGGTAGTTCGTAGATAGTGCTTATTTTTGGTACGAAGTTTATTAGGAAATCCTTTTCTTTTTTTGTTTGTTAATATCTTATTATGTGTTGTGCAGAGTTTTGTAATGTTTGATGTAATATTTTTGTCAATGTTGGTGTCGATTAATTTGTAGTTGTTCTGATCCCCTAGTGCCTCTAGAATTTTTGTTTTATAATATATTTTGTCTATGATCACTATATCGCTGCATTTATCTGCTTCCTTTATAATTATGTTGTTATTTCTTCGGATGCTC
Source organism: Acanthosepion pharaonis (assembly GCA_903632075.3). Classification (NCBI taxonomy): domain Eukaryota; kingdom Metazoa; phylum Mollusca; class Cephalopoda; order Sepiida; family Sepiidae; genus Acanthosepion; species Acanthosepion pharaonis. The sequence goes on along the minus strand of CAHIKZ030005441.1, from coordinate 76,661 downwards.
TCTAAGGCTAGTCTTTGTCTGTATGTAAGGTTGTTGAATGGTTTGGATTTTTTTTTGTAGATCGAGATTCCATAGTTTTTCAAAAAATATGTTTAGCTCATTTGTATTATTATTTGGTTGGGAAGAAATTGGATTTATTTATTTTTACTAATGGCTCATCTGTAATGTTTTCGTTATTATTAAATGCTTCTTTTAGTCTGAGTTTGCGTTCAAATTCTTTAAGGTCTTTTTTTTAGGTCTGTTATATTGCTTTTTAGAGCAGGGCAGAATTTTAGGCCTAAATTTAATAGGTTGATTTCGTCCTTTCTAAGTGTATATGTAAATAGGTTTATTATTTTGGGTTTTGGGCCCTTAAACTTGTCTTTTGTTCGGACTGGAGCTTCTAAAAAATAATGATTGTTTCTTTCCCCATATTCCGGGTTTTCTAAGAGATAACATCTCTCTACATGTTTTGGGTTTTCTAGCCATTGACAGTTTCTCTTCATAGAGTTGTTGTTTCTAGATGTTTCTATATAAGTGTGTTTGTTTTTATTATAAGTGGTGTTCCAGATGTTTCTAGATTTATTGTTTCTGTATGAATTGTGTGTAGAGATTTGTGGGGAATTTTGATTTTCTCTATATTTGCTGATGTCGCATGCAGTTGTTTTGTGTTGAGTATTGTGTTTTATTGTGAGTTTGGTTCGTGTTTTTTGGTTTTATCTCATTATCCGATTTTTCCTTACTTGGTAAAGTTTTTAGCCAGGTTATCTTTCTTTCCAAAATATTCCGGGATTTTTCCTCCTCTTCTTTGCATTTTGACTTCCATAATTCTGATAGGAATTGATGAGTTTCTTTGGGACATAATTCCTTGATTTCTGTCAACAATTTATTGCCGATCTCGGTGTATTTTTTCGTGAAGTATATTGTTTTGTTTTCTTGTATTTCAATTTAGGCCTGTAATTTTGCTAGGCTTAGACTATATTTTATTTTTTTTCTGTTTTCCCGTGCCTCGTGGATTATTTTTTTCCCCGGAATTTCCTTGGAATAAATATTTCCTCCATTTCTATGAAGGTTTTGTATATTGTTGTCGTTTCTTTGTTTTTGATGGCATTGAAAATTTTCTAGTTTTCATTAAGTATGTTGTCTCATATCCGTAGATTCTGTCTCCTCGTTTTGTACGCTTTCTCTTGGATATGCGATTTTTTGATATTTTCTATGTATCCACACTGTGTTTTGAAATATTCCATCAGTGTTTTTGTGTTGTAGTTGTGTTCCTTGTTTTTTGGGGATGTGAATTGTAAAAGTTTTAGTGTCCATTTGTTTTCGTTCAATTTCCGTATTTCTTATTCCAGAAGTTACTGTTTCTTTTTGAAAATTTTGGTTCTTCCATGGTTTTCTTTTTTGTTCGTGTCAGTCTTCCATTGTAGTTATTTAAAGAGAAGAGGTAACAGTTGTTCCAACGAGAGAAAAGTAAATATTTTAAAGAGAAGAGAGAAGCCGCAAAGGTTTTTGGTTATAATGTGGATCTTTTTAAGTATATATTATACTTTACTTTCCATATTTTTTCTACACGGGTTTCCACTCTCACGACCATCATCAGGCAAAGAGTGATTATTTCCACATATTATGAAAACGAATTAATTTTTTTTATGTTTTCCGATGTTTAACCATTGTCTTTGTGTGTAAGTTTTTGTCTTGGACTTGTGGCGAAAGTATCTTCTGCTTAAGGGGTAATAAAACAATTAGGATTGGTCAGAGAAAGGGTGAAGGAAGAAGGTCTTCGTTCGTATCTTTTATGACCTCTGTATCTTCTTAGAACTTTTTTTTTTTTAAGCATTACGCCCCGAGCAAGGCGTGAAGCCACTAGGATGCAGGGGGTTGCAGAGGATTTGGAGCAAGAGCAGATAGGAGTGATAGAAGAAAGGATGAGGAGAAGGATAGTGGGTAGATCAAGGTAACTGGAGGTGTCCATTGACATTACATTTGAATAGTTGGTGATTATAGTTTTCAGGGAAACAGTAATTGGGAAGAGTGTTCCACAGGCGACAGGTGCGAGGTATGAAGCTATTGGAGTAGAAGAGACGGCTACATTTAAAAGTTTCTACAGTGTATTTTTCATTATTGTGTGTGTGCGTGGGTTTTTGCTAGTATGTGTATGCATATTCTTTCTTCATGCATATATACTGTTTTATTATAAAGAATTAGTATATATATATGTATCACAGTAGACGTTTTACTCCATCTTGCGTCTTTATTCATCCATGCACTGAATATTGATGCCGCAGATGTTCTGTCTTTCGATATATATCTAAACAATTCTTGACCATATTCAAAGAAATATCTGCAATTTTATCGGTCCTGAAATGGCATCTCGGCTTCACTCACATTCCCAACGGCATAACGTAGCTTCACTTTGTCTTTTCTATGAATATTTTCATGGCAATTGTTACTGATGAGCTCTCCTCTTTTATGGTTTGACTTTACGAATTGAAGCACAGTACTAAATTGGTAGTTAGGTCTCATCATTTTTACAATTGATGTTGCTAAGTGTAAACGTAACTTCTATTCCAATGGTTTCTTCCGTCACACTTCTTGTTTTTGGAACTCCCTTCCCGCTTCTTGTTTTCCTGTCAAGCACAACTTTAAAAAATGTAAATGCAACGTCTACCACATCTTCTGCCTCCGTTCAGCTTGTTATTTTTATTGTCTTTTATCCGCACAGTAACGTTTTATCAGTTTCTTTCACACCCAGTAACCTCGTGACTCTCCTCCGCGCCCCACGCCAGCGCAAGTCATTTCTGTGACGTAAAATAACGTGTGCGAAACGACAACAGCCGTAGAAGCGTGAACTTATGCTTGCATGACTTAAGCTTTGAGACAAACATATGATTATTGGCAGAAACACCAGGTATCGTTGTTTGTTTTCATTTTCGTTAATCGTCGTCAGCAATGACAGCGAACGGAAGCCGCCAGTGGGTAGATAGACGAGCGAGCATTTTTATTTAAAAGAAAAAACTTGTAGTTCCAACGAATGATTTATTTCATAGAAATATTTCGACTACCTGTTGCTAGCCTTGGTCACTCCTTTAATTTGAGTAAAACAATGCAACGGAGACAAGCATCCTAACTTTGATACAGAATAAGGTATCGACCTCACTAAAAAAGCATACGCTCTGACTTTGTAAACGTCATCAACTCAGTTTTTCCCTTGATTTGAATTCTTAAACGTTTCTAGTTTCTTTGTTTTACTCAAATTAATGGACTGACCAAGACTGGCAACTGCTAGTCGAAATATTTCTATGAAATAAATCATTCATTGGAACTACAAGTTTTTTTCTTTTAATTATGCAACTACCAACGGAGACAAGCATCCTAATTTTGGGGCGAGCCTTTTATTTCCCCCAGGTCTGGGGTCCTTGTTCAAAGATTTCGTTTTCGTTTTACGGCACATTCAAATTAACTGCTGCTGAAAAGGCGTCCTGGATTGCGGCGGCTGGGCGGGGGCGTGCTGGATAGCGGCGGCTGGGCGGTGGCATCCGGGATTACGGCGGCTGTGCAGGGCGTCCTGGTTTCCGGCGGCTGGGCAGGGGCGTGCTGGATTGCAGCGGCTGGGCGGTGGCATCTGGGATTACGGCGGCTGTGCAGGGCGTCCGGGATTCCGGCGCCTGGGCGGAGGCGTCCTAGATTGCAGCGGCTTGGCGGTGGCGTCCTGGATAGCTGCGGCTGGGCGGGGGAATCCGGGATTACGGCGGCTGTGCAGGGCGTCCTGGTTTCCGGCGGCTGGGCAGGGGCGTGTTGCATTGCAGCGACTGGGCGGGGGGCGTCCTGGATTGCGGCGGCTGGGCGGTGGCATCCGGGATTACGGCGGCTGGGCAGGGCGTCATGGATTCCGGCGGCTGGGCAGGGGCGCTCTCGATTGCAGCGGCTGGGCAGGGGCGTCCGGGATTATGGCGCCTGGGCCGTGGCGTCCTAGATTGCAGCGGCTTGGCGGTGGCGTCCTGGATTGCGGCGGCTGGGCGGGGGCATCCGGGATTACGGCGGCTGTGCAGGGCGTCCTGGTTTCCGGCGGCTGGGCAGGGGCGTGTTGCATTGCAGCGACTGGGCGGGGGCGTCCTGGATTGCGACGGCTGGGCGGTGGCATCCGGGATTACGGCGGCTGGGCAGGGGCGTCCTGGTTTCCGTCGGCTGGGCTGGGGGGTCCTGGATTGCGGCGGCTGGGCGTTGGCATCCGGGATTACGGCGGCTGTGCAGGGCGTCCTGGATTCCGGCGGCTGGGCAGCGGCGTGCTGGATTGCAGCGGCTGGTCAGGGGCGTCATGGATTCCGGCGACTGGGCAGGGGCTTCCGGGATTATGGCGCCTGGCCCGTTGCATCCTGGATTGCGGTGGCTGGGCGGTGGCGTCCTGGATTGAGGCGGCTTGGCGGGGGCGTCCGGGATTACGGCGGTGGTGCAGTGTGCGGCGGCCGGTATTGCAGCGACGGGCCGGGTGCGTCGTCCTGGATTGCGATGGCAGCTCAAGAAGCCTCGGCCGGTATTTCGGTAGCGTGCGAGACACAAAAAGGAATCCAAAGGAGAGACGAGATGTGCAAGCGACGAAGATCCATCTGAAGCGAGCGAGCGGAAACGGACGAAAAGTTAACGGAAGCTAACGCATTCACTGGCACGAGCCCGACTATAAGAGCAACAGCTGCTGCCATAACCGACAGGAGGTGATGCGTGTCTAGCCAGCCCTGGCCAGTGGTAGCCGAGCATCGAGTGAAGAAAATTGACGGGGGAGAATGGCCGAGATTTGCGTAGAGAACAAAACCCGTGAGCGAGCGAAGTGGTAGCATCTTGCAAAAAGGAGAGATTCACGATCCGAAGGAGCCAATCTTCAGACATCACGTTTTCCACCGCACGAGACGGACGGCAGCGGCAAACAAGGTGTTATTCTGACGGCGGGAAATCTTCACGACACGTCGGTCGGGACGTAGGGTTCGACAGAAGCCCGTCTCCGAGGTCTGCAAGCGAGAGACGGAGGACTGGTAAATAATCCTGCGAGGAGGAGGAGGAGTAGTTTCAATCGATATAGTCCCCAGGCTTCCTGTATTATCAAAAGTTATAAAATAAACATTAAAGATTCCATTCCTTTCTGCCGTTTGACGACGGCCTAAAAGTAAGATATCTGACTGATGTCATATCAGTTGGATTTCGATCCCGGCTTGAAGCAATCATACGTCTAGCCACACTGAGAAGCTGTGATATAGCGAAGCAATCTGTTTGTGGATGACTCTCTCTCTACTCTCTCTCTACTCTCTCTCTCTCTCTCTATATATATATATATATATATATATGCTAATACATTCTCCACTAATCCCAGTAAAAAATAAAACTAATTATATATTATCAGTCATTTAAGTGCCATGCGTAATACACGCTTAGGCGATCTTTCGATACATGACTGATGAGGCAGCTTTTTTCCCGCAGTAGGTTGCCATTTCTTTCTGCAGTAGACCAGTTGCTATCCGAAGCTATAGAACCCAGTGTATTCTGCTATTTACCCATATCTGGGGGAAGAAGAAGAGGGTTCATACCTTTTCCAACGGTATTAGCACGTAAATGAATGTAATGGATTTGACTGGAATTCGAATTCGGCTCTCCGATTGCTCAATCCGAGCCGCTATCCATTACGCACAGTGCCTCCTCATACTAAATTTAACACAGCCAATTTAATCATATGCAATAACTTTTCTCTGTCGGCTAGTGTTTTGGAAAAGTCCAACATTGTATATCAATTTAAATGTTTGGAGATTGTATCTCTGATAAAAAAAAGTACGTACATGTTGGTTTGACAACGACAACATTATCAAGACGTCTTACACTTCAGTTATCGGATACAAGTTCTATTGCACAACATTCCTGTCCACCTTCACAATGCAGGAAAATACTTGTCGACTACACCAACGTACTACATCCTGTAAAAATAAACAAAAACTTCAAATACTCAACGCCCTCTATATAAAAAACAACCAACCAACACTTAACAAAATTTATTACGAGTGTAGCAACAATGTATTGAAGTGCATTTAACAAACATTCTATGCCATTTTGCATTTATACTAATTTATGGTCAGCTTCCTTATACTGGGGCGCTTGTTTTGCAAAAAAATTCCTTAGCTACAAAGGATAAATTTAAATTTTATGATAATTATAACAGAATGGATATTTTTAAAAAAAAATCACCATTACAACGATGATAGTCACAATGAGTTTGTCTTTGTAATTCACCCATGAGGAAGAGCTTGGAGGAGATCGAAAGTACTTGTAATTATGAAAATACTACGACGACTTTACTAATGAATTTCATCTTAACATTGAAAAATAACGGGGAAAGATAATTATAAATATACATAATACATAATGTGTCTATATTATCTAATAAAACATTTTGAATGAAGATATGCTGCCTCTCTCTCTCTCTCTCTATATATATATATATATATATATATATATATATATATATATATATATATAAATGGACAGGTGGCAGAGTGGTACGCAGAAGGTTAGCATTCTGACCAAGAGACTCGGATTCGAATCTCACCATGGTCGATTTGTTAGGAAGGAGACTTCCTGATGTTATGGGACTGGAGGGGTTGATTCAGCATCCGGCACCTTTGGAAAGTGCCTGAAAACCGTACAACGCGTTGATCTAAGCCTTGTGAGTGAAATTGTGTAGACGGAACCCTTGGGGGCCGTCGATAGCTTTCTTACCACGAAGTCACAAGTCATGCTGGCCTTGTTCAAATTGTTGATCATGCTAGATAACATGCTCTTTCTCAGAAACTGAAACTAAGGTCTGTTTAGCATAATTGTAGTATAAGTTCTGTGGGTATTGAATAAACACAAATGCGCCTGAACAAGCGTCTTGAGATTGGCTAGCCACCCTAGTAGTCGGGTATCACCGAATACGAGTGGCCAGGTATATATATATATATATATATATATATATATATATATAAAATTTAGACACCCCCATCTTTCCCTGACTTGACATCTATGAAAGTAACTCGATACTGATACTTATTATTAACACCCAACACTCGCCTACCCAATTTAACCAATTCGCCCGTAAAACACGTAAATTTCAGAAATACGTTATTCCAAAAAAAAAAAAAATAATTCGCTTGAAGATGGAATAGAGCTTACTTTAACTCAATTTAATTCAAATAATTATATTGAAGTTTTTCGGCTCTTGTTTTGAAACATGAGACTTCTTATGTCGCGAGTTGGAATCATATTTTTAAATAAATAATTATATATATATATATATATATATATATATATATATATAGTCGCGATTGTTTTTTTTAAAGTGAAATTAGTTTTTAAGTTGACGACAGTACTATTAATTTATGACTGTACAAGAAAGAAAATAACAAAATGTAATTTAATTCAATTAATTATGGAAAATAACGCATTGTATGTGGCCACCGCTTTAGGGACTCGCATCCAATTTTCATCTTCATTCATTAGCTCTTGAAATTGTCGAGCTATGTCGAGCCAATGCTTATAATCCATTGGTTTCATTTCCTGTACCAATGTGAGTAACGATGAGGTTTTGGAGAGGTTGCAAACAAAGAGGAAACTTATACTTAACATCAGGAAGAGGCAGCTGAAATTTCTGGGACATGTAATGAGAAATGAGGGCTTGGAGAATCTGATACACACAGGGCGGAAAGCGAGACAAATGAAAGCAACGTGTGACACGCTTAATGGGCTTAAGCAAGTGGATGGCAGAACAGGGTCTGGGAGAAATAACAAAAAGATAAAACTTATTGAGAGCTACAAGGGACAGGAAGAGGTGGAGGACCATGATCGCTGAAAGGATACACAACATAAAAGACGAAGAAAGAAGGGAAACTGGCGTAAATCTGTCCTCATAATTCTGTGTAATGATGTTAGAAACACATTCTGCTGCATAGATCGTCTTCGAATGGACATTCTCGGTTCTGGGTTGGTCAATAAGCGTTCAATATTTTCTTCTCTGCTAGCTGATCGTTGTCAGATCTCTGGGTACTCGGACATTATTTCCAAAGAGGTGTACCCCCGCGTTCACCAGATTTTTATCTATGAGCAGTATCAAAATCTGTAGTGTATTTAGATCGTCCGCACACACTGGATGACTTGAATAAAAGCGATAACAATTCAATCAGTCTATTGCAAGCGAACTACTGATGGCGGTGTTCAGAAATAAAATGAAAAGGACCCAAGCCTGTATTGAGGCGTACTCGAGCATTTGACCGACGGACATTTAATCGAATGGATATATATATATATATATATATATATATATATGTGTGTGTGTGTGTGTGTGTGTGTATATATATATATATATATATGCTATATTATTAATAGTGCATTATGTAATAAGAAGGTCTATCGTATTATCCTGATAGTAAGGATTAGATTTCAAATTACTCCAGAGGTTTATTGAGTCGGAATAATTAAGTAATAAACCTGAATATTAAATAATAAACCTGAATGTGGTTATTTATCACAGGAGGATGTGGAGAGACATGATCACCTCCGTCCTGAAACGACACGACACATAAAAGACGAAAAAAGAAGGGACACTGGCGTAAATCTATCCTCATGATTCTGTGTAATGATGTTAGAGGCACATTCAGCTGCATAGATCGTCTTCGAATGGACATTCTCGGTTCTGGGTTGGTCAATACGCGATCAATATTTTCTTCTGTGCGAGCTGACTGTAGTCAGATCTTAGCAAGTCATGTACAGAACCTGTTTGCTTAAACCTCCTCCGATCAAACGGGCAATGATTGATTCAGAGGGCGGCCAACTCCGATTGAATGCGTATTAGTAGACTTTCTGCGTCAACACAATTGAATGTTGATTTTCAAAATAATAAAATTGTACAATTTCCGTTCGATTCCGAGATGTAAGATTAACCTTGATAAAATTCCAGTCCGTGAACTTTCTAAAAATGAAGCACTAAAAGATAAATATCAATGTTCTGAATACTTATTAATTATCAACACCCTGTTACCACATATGCAATATATACACTACCAATCAAAACTATTAGGCGACTCTCAAAAATTTGGAGCTGTCAGCCTTCTGCCATGCAAGCTGGGGACTCTGATAAAATTGTTTTCTGCTCTTGTTGTTGGCCAAAAGATTTCGAACTTTGATTCCTTAGTTCAAAGGTCTTTATTCAACTGCTCTATTGTACAGTTTTTGTGCGTCGTGGCACACTGAAGCCTTTTGACATTGTTTTAATTCCTCAATAGTGGTGTCTTGACATATATGTCAGCTTCACAGAATCTTCTCCTCGCAGTGGATGTTGGCACATTTTTTACGACATTTTAACGACATTGCTTCAGTTGTGCAGTGATGTTTTGAGCAGTCAGTGTTCTGTAACGCAAACTGCTGACTCTGATGAAATTATCTGCTCTTGGTGTTACTTTTAGGTCTACCAGCCATGCCTTTGGTCTACCAGCCCTGCTTTTGGTCGACCATCCCTGCCTTTGATCTACCAGCCCTGCTTTTGATCTACCAGCTCAGCCTTTGGTCTAACATCCCTGCTTTTGGTGTACTAACCCTGCATTTGGTCTAGCAGCCCTGCCTTTGTTCTACCAGCCCTGCTTTTGGTATACCAGCCCTGCCTTTGATCTACAAGCCTTGCCTTTAATCTACCAGCACTGATTTTGGTCTACCAGTCTTTGGTGTACCAGCCCTGCCTTTGGTCTACCAACCCTGCTTTTGGTCTACCAGCCCTGCCTTTGGTCTACCAGCCATGCATTTGGTCTACCAGACGAGCCTTTGGTCTACCAGCCCTGCTTTTGGTGGACAAGCTCTGCCTTTGGTCTACATGCCATGCCTTTAGTTTACCAACCTTACTTTTGATCTACCAACCACGCCTTTGGTCTACAAGCCCTGTATTTGGTCTCGCAACCCTGCTTTTGGTGTACCAGCTCTGCCTTTGGTCTACCAGCGCTGCTTTTGTTCTACCAGCCCTGCTTTTGGTGTACCAGCTCTGCCTTTGGTTTACCTTCCGTGCCTTTGGTCTACCAACCCTGCCTTTGGTCTACCAGCGCTGCTTTTGGTGTGCCAGCCATGCCTTTGGTCTACCAGTCCTGCTTTTGGTCTGCCAGCCATGTTTTTGGTCTACCAGCCCTGCCTTTGGTCTACCTGCCATACCTTTGGTCTACCAACCCTGCCTTAGGTCTACCAGCCCTGCCTTTGGTGTACCAATACTTCTTTTGGCCTACGAGCTCTGCCTTAGATCTACCAGCCCTTCTTTTGGTCTACCAGCCCTGCTTTTGGCTTACGAGCCCTGTCTTTGGTCTACCAGCCCTGCTTTTGGTGTACCAGTCCTGCCTTTGGTCTACCTGCCCTGCTTTTGATGCACCATCCCTGCCTTTGCTCTACCTGCCGTGCCTTTGGTCTGCCATCCCTGCTTTTGATGTACCAGTCCTGCTTTTGGTCTACAAGCCCTGCCCTTGGTCTACCAGCCCTGCTTTTGATCTAATAGCCCTGCCCTTGGTCTACCAGACCTGCTTTTGGTTTACCAGCGCTGCCTTTGGTCTACCAGCCATGCCTTTGGTCTACTAACCCTGCTTTTGGTGTACCAGCCCTGCCATTGGTCTACCAGCCCTATATTTGGTCTTGGCTATTCCCGTTTCCTGATATCACCCAATAGTATGATCCACTGTAGTCCTTTTTGCGAATTTAAAAAGAAAATCACTGCTTGAATATCCTTCTTTTTTAAAGATCTCTTGTCAAGCGTAAGTTTAAGTGTTTTGGGCATTTTATTGAGAAAAAATTTTTAATCCGGAAGAAAGTAGTAAAATTTAGATTTTAAGTTAGACAAAATACGAATAACAGATTTCACTACTGGGCAAGGTACATTGGCAGCATAGGTAAAACAGGTAGCATTTAGCAAGCAGTAATTGAAGACAGTATAGTGTAATGTGAGTTAAAATGGTTGTATAATGTTACTTTTTGAAATCTTTTTCTTCGAAGAAAAAATGACTTCATATCAATTTTTTTTAAAATATCTGGTTATACTAAAGTCAAAGTTACCGGTGAAGACTTATATTTAGTATAATAGATAAAATCACTTTCAGTAAAAAAAAAAGAACACTTTTAGAATGAAAAATAAAGGTTTGCCAAATACTTTTGATAGTTTGTGCATATATATATATATATATATATATATATATATATATATATACATTGTAACCCGGATATAAGAGAGTTGTCGGGACCGGAGAAGAAGTTTCTTATATCCGGGTTTGGTCTATTTTATATGCATTAACACAAGCTCTAATTTGGGACCAGAGAAAATCTCTCTTATATCCGGGTTTCTCTTATATCCGGGTCTCTTATATCCGGGTTACACTGTAAATATATATAAGGCTCAAACACTAATATTCCATGGTTATAATTTATTACATTGGAATCCAAAGGTTTGATGATTTGAATCGTGATTATGATTCCAATGTAATAAATTATAACCATGGAATATTAGTGTTTAAGCCTTTTATATTATATTCTTGTTCTGTCCTGGACATTGAGCTCTACCTGGATTCTATCCTCTTGGGAAATTTATATATATATATATATATATATATGTGTGTGTGTGTGTGTGTGTGTGTGTGTGTGTGTGTGTGTGTGTGTGTGTGTGTGTATTTCATTAAAGACGACAGACATGATACTGCGATTAAGCTTTACATTTAATTTTTCTTGTGTTCGGACAAGTGTTTGATTTTCTGGAAACTAAGTGTGTAGAAACTTAGTATATGAAATCCGTTCGGCCTATGCTTCTCCAATTACTAAATGTCCCATGTAGAAAACATGATATTTAAACATGTCTGTAAACCTAAAATATATGTCCGCTACGAAGACGATATTTTTATTTTAGCAATTAACAAAAAAGAAATATTGACTCTCAAAGCACATTAGAAAAAAAAACCCTGTCCTTAAATTTACCTACGAACTTAGTCAAAAAAGTAAACTCCCATTCTTAGACGTTTTCGTAACAACCCTTTCACCATCTCATTATATAAAATACCCACTGGCAGAAACTCTTGCCACCTTAATTTTAAGAGTGAATTCCCAGTCAGCTACAAAATAGCAATGATAAAAACTTTCTTAAGAGAGAATTCTTTCTCTCGTTTCTTTTTCCTTAAAGAACTCAACAAGGCAAAACACATAACGGATCAGGATGTCACAACAGGAAGAGGGTTTTTCATTTCAACTTAGAGCCAAAGAGATCAATTAGAAAAGATCCAATTCAATATATAAGACATTTGGCACGTGAGGGAGGGATTTCACCTATAACAGTCCTAAGAACACTGAAAAAAGACTTAAAAATGAAATCGTACGTGAAACCTGTGCGGTACTTTTTTACTCCAGGACAGAAAGTTAGAAGTTTAGTGAGGGCGAAGATCATCTTGAATAAGTTAGAAAATTATCCTGAAATTATATATATATATATCTATATATATATATATATGAACTTTATTTCAATCCTTCTCCTTCATGAGCTTCCGATCCTTAGCTATAATTAATTAATGATGAACATGTTATTTTCGTTTATGATCGATTTCATTACGGTTTTTCTGTTAAGCAGGGAGAGTAATTAAGTAATTATACATTGTTATTGCTCAAAGTAGTGCTCAATAGTTTAAAAAAACCTCAGAGATTTCCAGTAAAATATCTTTAATCATTTCTAAGATAAAACGCTTCTAACAAATGGACAATTTTGGTGTTACACGATTTAGACAATTTTGTTGTTACACCAGTTGTGTGTATATATATATATATATATATATATATATCCACGCACACATGCAAACATACACATACACACATACATTTATTTATTTATATTTATTTATATATGTATATGTGTGTACGTGTGTGTTTGCCCGCGTGTGTGTTTGTATATATATATATATATATTATTTTTTTAAAAGAGAAATAATTTATTCATTCTCCATTTAATTTTCTATTGACATCGTCATATTTCTGGAAAAGAGAACATTGTTGGGGAGGTACTTTTTTAGTGTCAACCATTCAAAAGGTTGAGCTACTAAATTTCGAAAAAAAACTTAAGGACACGGCAATGAAATACCTTTCTGAAAATCCTTGTGTTTCATTGACAGAAGTTCCTATCGCATATGAGCCACTTTCACAAGTCAAATAATTGGCCAAAATTTTCACATTTCGCATCCTGGTAAACGCGCATCCTTAAAACTAATTTTCGACAGAATTTTACACCCTTACAACATTTTTTGCACCTGGACTCGGGAATTCATGCAAACTTGGGAACTTCCCATATTAGGTGTTAATGGACTATTCAAAAGACTTAATCACAAAGCAACACCTGTAGCTCAACCGGATACAAGCCAACTAAGTACTTACCAATAGTTCTTCTTGGACTATAGTCCACTGTTAAAGAACACATTAAAAGTACCACCGCAAAAATGGCATCCTCCGCTTTTACGCTTAACTGGGGAATATTTCCTAGCGACATACTAAACAAGCAGAAATTCTTCCACATCCATTCTGATTGTCGTGAGAAACAACACATGGCGAAACATTCTTTTCTACAGTCTCCATTCAATATGATTGTTTCTCGATCTCAAATTCATTTTTGTTCATCACAGTAAAAAAAATCACTTCAAACTAATTATGACGGACCTTCCAAAATTTTGTAAAGATCAAGAAAAATTCTTCATTATCGGCAAGAACAACAAAAAGAGACATTATCTCTATTGACAGGCTCAAACCAGTTCACGACGAAACATCTACTCAAAGTACCAATGCATCTGTACTAATGCATATAGTATACTTGTAATGATGATGATCATCACGCACATACATACATACTTATATAAATTCAAATTATACAACAACAAGCATTCATTGGATAATAAATCAACACTACTTTGTAACAGACAATTTATAAATCGCAGCTATGCGACAATTTTATAATCGCTATATTTTCATGTAGTCGATTTCGTGCACCTTTGGGAGAATCGGATCCCAGAGGCTTTCTTAGGTCTTCCCAAAACTCGCTCGCTAATTGGTCAATAAACACACAAGTGGGCGTTGCAATCTACCGACGCACAATATATTTTTCCAGCGCGTGACGAAGTCAAGTTTCCCGGCAAGTTCTTTTGGTCCTGTCACGTGATCACATTATCTATAAATAGCAAACACGAGTTTGTCTCTTTCTCTTTTTTTCTCTCTTCTTCCTGCGAAGATGTGTTCTTTAAGAATTATCGTCTCGACCATGGCGGTGAGACATTAAATAATATTTCACGCATTCACGTACGTACGAACTCTTACGAACTTTTCCAACCTACATTACAAACACACAGAACATTTCCAAACATGCAACAAGAACTTTATTCTTCTAAAATGTAGCCGTCTCTTCTACTCCCATAGCTTCATGTTTCGAACCTCTCGCCTGTGGAACTCCCTTCCCTATTCCAGTTTCCCTGATAGCTATAATCTCCAGCTATTCAAATGTAATGTCAATCGACATCTCCAGATGTCTTGATCTATCCACTATCCTTCACCTCATCCTTTCCTCTATCACTCCTATCTGATCTTGCTCCAAATCTTCTGTAACCCCTTGCGTCCTAGTGGCTTCCTGCCTTGCTTGGGGTGAAACGCTTAAAAAAAGATAAAAAATAGTTCTTTACATTCCATTATCTTTCAGTTAACGAAGATTTATCTTCATTTTCATCTTTTCGATGTTCTTATAAATATGCAGGGGATATTTGTTCGACCCCAATAAAAATTGTACAAGACAATTACCTCTAAAACCTTAATTCTGGACACTGATCGGCTCACAGAGACATCAACACATTTTTGTGCTAAATTAAGGCCCCACCCGTTCCAAATTCAAATTACCACAGTTGCAATTATTAAACAATCAGCGACGTAGTCTCAAATGTCGTTCAAGCTTTTAAAAGGCGGACAAGATTGCTGTTGTCTGCTACGAATATTTGAAAAGGAAATGTGTAGCGTAAATTAGCTATATCAGCTTTCAGTATAATCCGACCGGGGATATAAACAGCACTGATTACTCACTTTTCGTATTATTTATTGGGTTATGATTTTATTCTTGCAAATATCTTTTCGCTTTTATAGTTATTCATAAAACATGAAAAACGAGATATTTAAACAAAATGAACTGAAGCAGTAGTACAAATAAGGTGAACTGATAATTTTGCCTGCTGCTAAAACTCAAAAGCAAATTAACACGCATACATAAAATAACGTAAATACGTGAATTTCGCATTAAGCATTCATATACATATTTTCCCACATACCAATGTAATTCAATTATTCGTGTTGTAAAAAGAAAAACAAACATTTTTTTTTCATTAGACTATGTTTTCAAAGAACTTTGTATCTTGTTCTTTTCAACTTGAAAGAAAACAATTATTTCTATGTTCAATTATGGAAACTATTTAACTTTGTAAAGCTGTGTTTAAAGATTACATAGTTCCTTCCGTTTTCAGACACTTTTTCCTTTAAAAAGACAGACGGATAGATAGAAACTAACACACACACGCGCGCGCGCACACACACACACTGACATCTCTCTCTATATATATATAGAGAGAGAGAGAAAGAGAGAGTGAGACAGAGAGAGAATGAGAGAGAGAGAGAATGAGAGAGAGAGAGAGAAAGAGAGAGATTTGTATAGGTAGACAGATACATAGAAACTGATCGGAATAGTTATATTTATAGATAGATGGAATAGATAAAAACTGTTCAAAATACACACATACACACACACAAATATATATATATATATATATATATATATATATATATATATATATATATATATATATATATATATATATATATATATATATATATATATATTCTGTTTATACGTTATTTTTAATAGAAACAATTTATTTAAGTAAGCGATCTTCTTTCTTAAATAGACATTATTAATTCCATTTACCGGACTGAATGTTCGAGAATTTTCGTAGAAAATTTGCTTCCCTCTACAGGAACCTGTGTCCTAATCAGAACCGTCAATTGATCTATACTACTCAGCTGCAGAGAAGTGTCTGGTTAGCAAAGTCATAAATTGTATCTGTAAAAAATAACGTATAAACAAAATATATAAAATGATTGTCGGATTTAATCCATTTAATAAAATGTTGTCACTGTTTGTGTTAAGGTAAGTTTCCTGAACAGATATGCTCGTTCTGGAAAGAACGTCGAATATTTCTTGTTTGTAAACAGTAATTTGTACGGTTATTTTGGCGGGAGTGGTTTGTTTATTTATTTATTTGGGTTAATTGACCCAAATAAATAAATAAGCAAACCATTTCCGCCAAAATAACTCTCAGAATGGACTACCAACAATGCACCATTGACCCGTATATATAAATAATCGAGAAAAACCCAACACACCTGGCCTGACGATTGTGTCTAGCATGAAACAGCCTGTAGCCTCTGAGCGTTGACTTCAATGTTCCCTTTTATATTTATATACGCTCTATCAATGATATTGAGCACTTTATCCTACAAATATAGCACACCTTAAGACTAGATTTCTTCATATATATATATTACTTTTAATTACTAATAGATCAATTTCATTTTAAAACAAATAAATGTAATAGAATTACTTAAATTATTTTAAAATTATTATTACGTATAAGTATGTATATTATCAGCTACGCTTTTTAAAAAAAATTATTATTTAAGGATTGATTGAATCTTTTCTTGAACTAATGGCTTGTGCAACCTTTTATGTTGTCGGGATCTTCAATAGATGAGATATTGCGTTGGTATACTAATAATTCCGTGCGACAATTATTTTGTAGAGGGCAGTTATGAGGATTTCTAAAGTTACATAATTTTTGTTTATCTTCCTCTGTTTTTATTTTAATACTGTTCAAATTTCTTTGGTTTTGGTCTAAATGTTTATTCAAGATATTAGCATTATGTTTCTTAAAAAATATTAAGAAACACAATGCTAATATCTTGAGTAAACATGAATTCAAGAAAAGATTCAATCAACGTTGACGCTCATTGAGGATAAATAAATACCGGAATCAGACGCCCCTATCGAAATATTTCTGGCACTTAAAAGAAACCAATAAAATACCTACAGTAAAATGGAAATTAATAAGAAGAGCTAAAACATGTAGGTCATTAAATGACCCATGTTCTTTGTGCATACAGGAGAAACTATATATTATTGGGTTTATAAAAAATAAAAATTTACAGAATCATAGACATGAAATAGCTATTCTTTGCCGACATTGTCAAAATTTTTCCTTAAATGATATTAAAAAAAAGCGTAGCTGGTAATATACATATTTATACGTAATAATAATTTTAAAATAATTTAAGTAATTCTATTAAATTTATTTGTTTTAAAATGAAATATAATCTATTAGTAATTAAAAGTAAAAATAATATTTTAAAATTGTAGATCAATACAATGGATTCTAATCCAAACACTGCTTTTAGAAAGAATCTGTATGTATAAGTAGAAATTTACCGAATATAATGCCGAAAAAAATTTTGCCGTTGATAAAAAAACCCCAGACGACATGTGTTGAAAAAAGGCAGCCTTACCCTACCTAGACTTAATCCCTTTTCAAACGTAACTCATAATTGATACAATAATAGTTAATAAAAAAGAACACACTACCGTCCCTGTCTAAATGATTGGATTTCTCTGTATCCTATGAAACAAAAATGATAAATGTATGTGCTTTTAAAACTCAGTAAATTTTAAAATAAGTTATTCCAAAATTCGCTTGAAGATGAAACAGAACTAATGCTTTTAATTTAATTATATAATTGAATTTGAAGTTTTTGTTTTTCTGCTTTTGAATCATAGTAATTCCTGTGTAGCGATGAAACCATATTTTTAAATCAGTTAATTTATAATATATATATATATATATATATATGAACAGACTGGGCTAGATATATATTAGATAGATAGAAACTGACGTTAGAGGTATATATAATTTATTTATATAGATAGATATGAAAAAATATATATAGAGAGAAAGATAGATAACACAATGAGAGATATGTGGATATGAACAGACTGAGAGAGGCAGGTAGAAACTGAAGGAAATATATATATATATATATATATAGATAGATAGATAGAGAGAGAGAGAGAGAGAGAGAGAGAGAGAAGACAGACAGATATAAACTCATTTAACACACACACACACACACACATACAGATAGAGAGAAAGAGAGTTTTTTTATACAGAGAAACTTACTGAGAAAGATATCTCTCTCTCTTTCTCTCTCTCTCTCTCTCTCTCTCTCTATATATATATATATATATATATATATATATATATAAAGATAGAGAAGTGAATGAGATCAATTGATAGAAAGTGAGTGATATATATATATATATATATATATAGTGAACTCTCCCGCTCTTGATCGAGGGGGATTGTTGACCCCTTTTACGACCTACGAGGATCAGGCATCTCAGTTTCTAGGAACGGACAGCCAGACACCTGTACACATGATTTGATTATAGTGATGAAGGTTTTGTGCAGAACCAACCACATTTTTGAAGGGTCGAATACAGAGACCTACGTGCCACAAGCGACCCAAACGACCCTCCGCAGATTTTGAAAACCAAGTTTTCCTCCTCCTAGACCAGTTGCTATCTAAGTCTATAGAATCCAGTCTGTTCTACTATTTACTCATAGCTCGAGGAGGAGAAGAGGATTCATACGTTTCCCAAGGGTATTAGCACGTAAGTGAATGCAATGAATCCGATTGGAATTCGAACTCGGCTCTCCGATTCCTCAATCCGATATATTTAGATAGATATTTAGATAGATAGATAGAAGCATCACATAAATAATCTCACTCTTTACTTCCCTCACTGTTACTGTCCTTGAATGGAACTACATTTTGTTTATCTCTTTTTTTTCTTTTCCAATTCCATCTTTTTTCACGTCTTATTTTTTGTTGATTTTTATGTTTTCATTTTCATTTTCATTTTTATCGCCCATTTTATTTACGGCCCTATTTCTCGTATCTGTTCGACTCTTGATTTTGAGTTATCTCCCTTTTGCTATTCCTGTTTCTTATCTCCATTATCTTTCCTGCTGCATTTGCTAATGTTACCAATTCTCTATTCATGTTTTCTTTCTCATTTTCGTCATTACACGAGACCCGAAATCTTTTTACTTCATTCTTTCTCGGTGACGTTCTCTTTGATCTCAAGACGGTATATTTTTCCGAGACTCATTTTGTTTCTCCCAATTTTCAACATAAATCTGACACGACAAGCTAACTATTTTCCGCTCCTTTCCCGTATTAGATTTAGGACTTTACATGCTAAGCGGTACTGTTTTTGTCAGCCATTATGATGTCAATTTTCTTGTTCGTTTCTCGATTTCACATGTTCTCGATCCATTTACAGCATTTTCGTTTTTTATCGAATAAAAAAAGCAGTAATAATTGTGGTTTTACGTAATTATCCTTTCCTTCTCCTTACATCTGCATTGAAGTCGCTCATCAAAACCGTGTTTGTTTCTCCATATGTCTATAACACTACTGATATCGCGGTAAAGAAATTCAATTACTTTTCTTGGTGCATAAAGTTTTACGTTGGATAATTTAATTACTATCTATGATCCTAATATCCTACGCCGTTAAACTGCTTTCTCGTTCTAATAGAATAGAAAGATTTACCTGCATCCTATCTGTTGATAGGAACAGATAGATTCATATAATTGGGTTCACACTCTTCTTTTTTATGCTTTGTTTCCGGTTTAAGATTGTCTTCCGGTTTCCTTGTAAAGTCTACTTCAGCTCTATACTCTCTGCCTGAACTCTGAACATTTATTTTATTTTATTTCGTCAATAGGAATATATAGCCCGGTTCACACTCCTTCGAGGTCTTTTGAATAAGAGTAGAATTTTATAATTTGTTTTATGTTTAGGAATGGATTTCTGCTTCCTTCTCAGATTTACTTCAACTATATAATACTAATACTAGTACAGTAGTAATAGTAGTAGTAATATATATATATATATATATATATATATATATATATATATATATATATAATTTTTTTTTTAAAATATGATTCCTTCGCTACATAAGAGTTCTCATGTTTCAAAACGAGAGCCGAAAACATCCAAATAATTATTAAAATTAAGTTGAATTAAGGTGTTTAGTCCCGTAAATTTCGCTTGAAGATGAATATATATATATATATATACATATATATATATATATATATATATATATATCTTTGTTTATTGACTAAACCGGATAAGGACTCATCAGCAGGGCGCATCCACTACCAAGAATTGAAACCCAGACAGTTAGGTGGTCAAGCAAACATCATACCAACTGTTCCAAGGGGCCTCAGTGACAAAGAGATTGCAAATCAGATTCAATATAGCGCCGCTCGCTCACATATTCCGTGGTGGAACTCTACTGAGTTCTCTGTAATCATAGGACTGTGCCCCCTGGAGCCACGACTACTCTCACCAAATATAGGACTGCATTCTGTTGAGGTTTCTTTCAGACTCGATGAATTAATTAAATATAATTATCAAATCCTCCTAATAATTTCTATTATATATATATATATATATATATATATATATATATATATATATATATTATCCTTTGTTTCCTGTTTAGAATTGGGGTATCGGCTTTCTTTCTAATATATTTTCGTTCTTTTACACGTACTGTATCCTTTGCGTCTTAGTGACATTATCGCTTTGCATGGGGTGAACTGATTAAAAATAGTTTCACTAATACCCACTACTTGATTTATTCGCATCTTTTTCGTTATAGTTATTCTTATAGACAAACGTTTCAAGTAAATACCCTTTGTACATCGTCAGGTGTGTATTTCTCTTTTTTTTTTAAATTTTTTGTTTAATTTGAATGTATGTGCTTACTGCATTATTTTTGCGTATTTGAAACACGGTATATTATCCATTTAACTGACCCAGGGATTGAACTCACGATAATAGCAACACATATCTGATGGACAATTATAAATATTAGGTTAACGATCCGGAAGAAAGTAAGTGGATATATGTTTTTGAGTTTGTTTAATTCCGAAATAAATGTTTGCTCCCAACTGGAGGTACACCACTCGAAGGACATCATTTAACGTGCTTGAACTTTGTCAGACAATAATCCAAGGGTATGATTAGTTTGACTGTTACTGTATATATTTAGTATCCCGGCAATTTGATCATTGGGAAGACAGTGACAAATTGTACCCACCTGTTTAATCTGTTTCTTATTATACTAATAAGATCGATGGATTAGTGACAATTAATCTCATTTCAAATAACCTTTAATAAACTGTCCTTAGCAGTAATTGTGCGAGTTAATTTTTGTTGCCTATGTGATGAAGTCGGCTTAGAGCTATGAGCGTCCAAAAGCTCATTTCTTAAAGCCGAAAAGCCATACTAGCCGTATATATGATTTGATTACTGTGTTAAAGGTTTGTGCAAAACCTAACCACACCTTTTGGAAGGGCCGAATACAGAGAACTGGTGAACATAGAGTACCACAAGGTCCCCAGAGGCAGATTTTGAATTCAGAGTTGTTGTTCTCCCATACCAGCTTCCACGCAAGGCTATTTAATCATAGAGTACTCAGCTCCCCGAACCCGGCATCCAGTTTCATATTAACATATGTTCTATTACTGATATTGGGTACTTTTATCCATGATATATCTATTAAAAATGAGATGTCAGTATTATGTTCAGTTTTGCGTAATTTAGACGACAATTCATCCATCGCACACTGTTGGGTTTTAAAAACTTCAAAAGACTCAGAGTCTTGCTGGTAGGCTAAAGCTCTTTTATATATATATAATATATATGCGTGTGTTTGTGCGTGTGTCTGTGTGTGTGTCTGTGTGTGTATGGAACTGTCATATAGCATGACGTGCCTTATAACCGATTCGGCCACAGAGGATCGAATTTGCTGCTTTTAAACTACAATCATCCATGAATCTCTCGCGTACATTCATATCTGCTCATGCCGCATCAAATATAAACAAATGACGTCACACATTATGAAATGGACAAAGTCCGACAATTATTTTTAAGACATTTGTACGTTTATACATTCTTTTTATAGATGCAAATATTTAAGTAAATGCTCTGTTTAGAATAAACAGTATTAAACAACATTTACCGGCCTGAATGTCCGAGAAATTTTCATAGTCGGAGGACGAATACACACACACACACACACACACACACACACACACACACACACACATATATATATATTCTGGACTCTTCTGTCGGCTTCGGCGTATGATGGTACAGCAACTCACTTGTTAGAATGGGAAAAAAAAACAGATTATCCGCACATCTGATTTAATTATACTGGTAAAGTTTTCTGCAGAACCACCTACACTTTTCGGAAGAAACAAGTGCGTAGATCTGATATACACAGTGTCTCAGTTGAACCGTTTAATGTAATTAAATTCAGAATGGTCCTTCTCTTAGACTAGTCGGCAAGCAACGAGAAAGAGGCCAGTCTGCCTTACTGCTTAACCTATAGTTAGAGGAGACGAAGAGATAGACTCATAACTTTCGTTTATTATTGATAATAGCGGGAAATCATTTTTTTTTAGTATTCCCCCACCCCACGCTAAGACACAAGGGTTATAAAATGTTAGGGAGAGAAAAAGATATTATTAATGTGAGAGAACAACAAAAGAATAAGAATTAAGAAAACAGACGATACCGACTGAACTTTTGAAGATCAAAGTTTTACTGGGAAGCAAAAAGTGGGAAATGAGTTCCACAAGCGAGAAGTGCGATAGAAAAAATCATAAGAATTTGTAGGTTGAAAACGGTTAAAATAATTGTAATTGTCCATCATCCATGACAATACAATACAAACTAGCTGGACACACACACACACACACACACACACACACACACACACACACACACACACACACACACACACATATATATATATATATATGAAGAAATATAGTTTTAAGGTGTGCTATATTTATGGGATAAAGTGCTCAATGTCATAGATAGAGAGTATGTAAATATAGATATAAAAGTGAACATAGAAATCAACACTCAGAGGCGACAGGCTGTTTCATGTTAGACGCAATCGTCAGGCCGCGAGTGTTAGACACTGACCTATATATATAATAGTTGAGAAAAAATCCAACACTCGCGGCCTGACTATTGCGTCTAACATGAAACAGCCTGTCGCCTCTGAGTTTTGATTTCTATGTTCACTTTTATATCTATCTATCTATCTATCTATCATCTTCCAAAGTCTCCGCACATGATCAGGCAGCAATCTGAAACCAATAACCATTAGGATGATACAATAGATATTCTACCCATAATGCACCACTGACCACTATATTTAAATAGTCGAGCCAACACACAACACACGTGGCCTGAAGATAGCATTTAAGCATTAAACAGATTGTCGCCGCTGGATGCTGACATCAATGTAAACTTCTTTAGCTACATATGCATTATGATTACACATGAAACTATATATATATATATATATATATATATATATATATATATGCACAATAGGATGTATAATAGTATCTGAAACAAAAGTGAAGATGAGACGAAGTGGAAAATTTTATTTACGACGCGTTTCATAGGAGAAACTTATGCTCTTCTTGGCTTGTTTAGTAAGACAAAAGCTGTATATCAGGAAAATGTTTTGGAATTTCTGAGGATAAGTCGGTATCATAAATCAATTCAATTACCTTAGCTTATCACCGACTGATTTCCAATCTTGAAGAGTATCTGTCCGCTAGTATGCTCGTTTGTTTTATCCATATCGGTACAATCGGACAATAAATTGAATTAACCTTAACTGACTCGAAAACCAGATATAAAAATGCGCGCGCGCACGCACGCACACACACACATACATATATATATATATATATTCATTCAAACAGGTTTGGTTAAATAATTTAGACCCAATATGTCTGTTTACTTTTGTTTTAATACTTTCAAGACCAAGAACCTATTATTTCTTTGTAGCCATAGAATATTGATAAAGAAAAATGTCAAAATGTTCTTTTAGATAATTTTTATCTTCCCAAGTACCCTGAGACCATCTTCAGGGGTCAAATTGTCTGTGTATGTGTAGACGTATTTCTGTAAATTCAAAACATATTTACTGTTCATCTTCCTGCGTTGTTTTTATCGTTCTATATCAATTTCAAAATTACGAGTCTTTTTCACCATGCAAGAGAGGCAACTGTTGGATTCCCCTAGGTATTCATTTAGTATGTATTTTATTTTTATTATATATATATATATATATATATATATATATATATATATATATATAAATATATATATATATATATATATAACTTGCTGCTACAAATATTTAAGAACTTTTATTGCTATCAACCTATAGTTGATTTTATTCATTTTGGGCTTGAATTTTTTTATATCGAGGGCTTTTAAGTTTTTCTTATTATTATTTTGGTGTTATATAGATATATTTTCTACTAATATATGTCTAAAATTTGAATGTTGACATGAGTGTTACTTTAAATGCGGTAAGATAATGAACTATGTTCATGCAAGTGAAGTGTAAGCCTTTTCGACACAATCGTTGCTGTAAAACGAAAATACGTATTAACATTTTTATCAGATATTCAATCTCCCAAAGGACATCTAAATTATTTTATCATGTGGGCCTTTTGTAAGATGCTAGTTGACGGAGAAGAATTGTTTCTTTTTGACTAGATTGGTTCTATTAAATTTGGTATTGTTATAAAACCAACCTCACATAGTTTGATCAGTGGAGTATACATTAGTGTTTATGAGTCTTTTAAGAATTTTTTTTTATTCCTGCTTCTAATTAGAATGCATTTGATTACAGTATAGTCGTTTGATATATTTAGAATTATTTGATGATTATTATGTTTATTTTTATTCATGTTTCTGTTCTTAATAGCTTGTATAATTTGTTCATCAACAACGTAATTAGGAAATTCTTTACTAATGAGGATTTGTTTAATATTTTTTAGTTCAGTATAGAAACTCATTTTTATTGAAGAATTTGACTTTGCACGGTTTATTAAGTTTCGTATACTAGCTATTTTGTAATAATTAGGGCATTCAGTTTTATAGTTAAGAGTGCACGTGTTTTTGTGAGTTGTTTTTTTTATAGAGAAAGTAAAGGTATTATTATTACTATCTATACATCAATACGGCTAATTTTTATATAATTTAAGTACTGAAAAGAAAAAATTATACGAACACACACACACATATATATATATATATATATATATATATATATATATATATATATATAGTTTATGAAAAAATCCGTATGGGTAAACCTAAGGAGGATAAAAACCAGAGCTCAATGTAAATCCAGAGCTAATAATTGAAATAAAAACAGACCACTTTAAGGTTCAATGTAATAAATTATTTCACCACAGCCCTTTTAAAAGGACTGAGGGTCATCAGACTTTACTTCCAAACCAAAAATGAAAAGAAAATTTACACATTTTTGACGGGTCGTATTAAACATATGTAAATTAACGAAGTGAGGAAGTGAGGGGGGGGAGAGAGAAGACATGAGTGAGCAGACATTGACACATATAAACGGTTAACTTAACTTAATGTCTGCCAACTCACTCATGTCTTCTCTCTCTCTCTCACACACACACACACACACACACACACACACACACACACACATACATATATATATATATATATATATATATATATATATATATATATATATATATAACGAGTGGCTCTTGTAGTATTCCGAGTATAACGCTTACACGATTTTCAGAAGACTTAAACGCAAATAAAAGAAAGGAAGGACGAGCTGTATATAACCCGTGACCATAAATCAGCCTAGAGCATCATGGGGGAAAAAAAAAATTAAAAGTTTGTATAGCCACACCTCCACAAAGAAAAAAGATAATAGTAAAAAAAAAAAATTTTTATTTCACACACACACACACACACACACACACACACACACACACACACACATATCGACCATGTCATCACCAGGCTGTTGTTTATTTCAAGACAAAAATTGTAGTGTTTGTCACTTTCAAAAATTAAATTTCTGTATTCATCTGAAAGTTAAAAATCTTTTCATTTGTTATTGGCTTGCTTCAAGGAAGGTAATTAAGTATGGCGTTGTCGAGAGTTTTTTTTTTTAAAGAAATAATTATTACAATATATATATATATATATATATATATATATATATATATATATACAGGTTGTCCAAAGAAAATAACTGACATATTTAAAGTGTGAATATCTGAGTAACTACATGTTTCCCCAGGCAGACGAAATTAAACAGGCTTCATTCTGAACAATAACAGATTTAGCTATCAAAATTCTAAGCGGGATATTCAATGGGGTGTAGATTTTGTAAACGAAATCACAAAGGTTCACAAATGTCCAATATGCGCGCCACCTGTGACGGTAGTCCAGGTCCTGCCAAACACGTTGTAGCAAGTATTGCGTAACATTCTCCAGAGCCTCAATGATTCTCTGTTTAAGTTCCCCTAAGCTTGTAGTAAGAAGTGGGGAATGTAGACCTCTCCTTTTACATAAAAAAATCTCAAGGTCTTATATTAGGTGAACGTATTTCAACAGCATGTCTGATCCATCTTCTTGGTAAATTCTCATTGAGATCAGTCAACAAAGTCAACTTAGTTTTAACACATTTTGTTAAAATTTGAGCTCATTTGATCGACAATTGGCTATATTATTAGACTAAAAAATGATATAATTTTGGGGGACAGCCTATATATATATATATATATATATATATATATATATATATATAGTCAGCCACAGACAGACTGTTTCGCTGTTCACTGACATCCGGTATCAATCGGAGAATCTGCCTCTAAGTCATTGGTGCATAGCAGGAATGAAAGAGAATTTAAACGTATTTATTTTTAGATAAACACGCTCGTGACCGGGAAAATTTTTGATTCGTTTTATCGAAGAGTCTTGCATTAGCAGCAGTTATAGTCACTGTATAGAAACTCGCCTTTCCTTCCCAATAGCTCAACCGAAATAATTTTCATGACAATATATATATATATATATATATATATATATATATATATATATATATATATTGTCATCTACAGACTGTTTCGCTGTTTCACAGCTCATCAGTGTGGTCAGACATCCGATTGCCTCAAGCCAGTATCGATACCCGACTGATTTGGCAAAAGTCGGATAATCAACCTCTGAGCAATTGAATTTAAACGTATTTATTTTTAGATAAACACAGCAGTGACTCGGAGAACTCGATTCGTTTTATCGAAGAGTCTTGCATTAGCAGCAGTATATACATAACGTATTGGCGTTAATAAAATCATTAATTATAATATTATTAAATTTGTTAATATACACATATATGTATGTGTGTGTCTCTGCGCGTGTTTTATATAAGACGACGGATAAGGTTCTGTGATTATGCGTTTTTTTTTCCGGACAAAAACTGTCCAAATGTTCGATATATCCAAGCGCTTTCGGCTATTCTAGGTGCTGTTATCAAGGATGTCTTTTTTCATTAAGTAAATATGTAGATTGTTTTGATATTCTTCATGGTGGCTCAAAGAATGGCTGAAAACGCTCGGATATATAGAATATTTGCAGAATTTTTTACAGACGTTATGTTCAGAAAAGTAAACACTTGTGCGAATGCAAGAAAAATTAAATTAGAAAGTTAATCGCGTTACCTTTATTGTTTATTTGTTTGTTTGTTTAGCGGCATATTGACTCCTCATGAGTCATTTAATGCTGAAATGTAATTATCTTGGGAGCATTAATAATTTCTTTTAAAAAATATATTGTTGGTAATATTTTTGTTTATTTACAAGAATGTGTTTTTCTTTTTCAAAAATGTATTGCTGTATTTACTATGAAAATATATTGCTGGTACTTTTAGTATAAAGATATATTTTTATACTTTCAAAGTGTTTTGACCCCAGTTTGGAGGTTAACTATTTTCCCATAGTTAGGACCCTAACAGGTGCTACCACAACGGATCATGGTTGATCTAGTCACAACAGCAATTAAAAGGTGGTTCCACGCTCCTAAAAAAACACCAATCTCCCGATGAGAGGCCTTGCTGCCGGATGTAGTTTATCATCATACCCAGGACAGCAGTAACTTGTCAGTTGTCTTTAATGAATCTTGTATAAAAGAAGGATCACTGCCGAAATACAAAAATACAACACACACACACACACACACACACACACACACACACACACACACACATACATATATATATATATATATATATATATATGTATTTAGGCAGCAATCCTTCTTTCATACACATTTAATTGAAAACGACAGACAAGGTGCTTTTATTTAGTTTTTTATACAATTTCTCATGCGATTAATAATTTTTTTCTTTTTGGATGATAAATTATATAAAAACTGTCCGAATGTTCTTTTTATCCGAGCGCTTTCGGCTATACATTTAGCCATTTTCAAGGATTATATTTTAACTGTTAAAATTAGAAATAGTTTGTTGTATGTGATTTTTATAAAATGTTTCCATTTTTTTTTGTTTCAAAACATGGCCAAGATATTATGTCCATGTTCAAAGTTAGTATTATTAAGTTTTGGTTTGTTTGTTTTTATTAATAAGGTTTCCAATAGTTTTAGCTTTTTTGCATGTAGATGATGCAGTTATATTAGTGTTGTCAGCAAGTATGTTACGAATAGGATCTGGTAGGTCTCCATGAATATTTAAATGAGATCTAATTGAACTATGGTCAGAAAGGTGTAGAGTAAGTCTTCGTGTCAAACATGTTGTAGTGTGGCCTATATAATTATTTACGAATTTTGATTGATCAGGAATACAATTCCTTAATGGGCATTTAAATTCGTAAATAACATTTACCCTATTTAATTTTGTTCTATGAGGTGAATTATTATTTTTAACTATAAGGTTAGAGGTTTTAAATTTTTTGTAATAAATAATTAATCTAATTTTTTTGTTATTGTCAACTGCTGTTCATGGGTAGATTTAATGCTATAGTTAGTAGGGAGATATGGGGTAATAATATCATTGAGAAATTTTGATAGTTTATCTATGCATGTTGGAATCTGTAAAACGATAGGTTGTAATGGGTATCCTGGTTTGTGTATTTTAACATTAGCATATAAGTAGCCAGGTTGGTAATCTCCAATAATTTTGTTTATTTTTAAGGATCCTGCAACAGCATTGTTGGATATTATGAGTTTATTAACCTATTTCTTTAGAGATTCAGTTGTGTTCTTATTTAATTTAGTAAATTTAGCGTTTCGGTTAAAAAGGTCGATTTTACCGTTTTTAAACTACAATTCTCCATGATTTTCTCTCGTACATTCATATCTGCTCGATGCGTATCCAAATGTAAACAAATAACGTCACAAAGTCCGACAATTATTTTAAGATATTTTTATGTTTATCTATACTTGTCCAAATTTGTAGGGAAATATTCTCCCTCACAACACTATCTTATTCTAATCACGTTTAGAAATCAAAATGATGACATCTAATTTTGGACGAGAAATTTGCTAGAAGTTTAGACAGTATTCATAGAAGTGCTGCTTTTGTTATAAAAATGCTTTTTTTTTGTTATAAGCAGAAGCTGAATTTGGTGTAAAGACTTATGCTCTCCATGTAGAAGCCTTTTCCCATATAAACGATTTACAAAACGGGGCAAAAAGCAGCCCATATCAGTATTTTTTGTAATAACGTATTTGGGAATTATTAAGTATGTCGAATTAAAGAAAATTATTTATTTTTAGCAAGACATTTCAAATTTTCCATTGACGTAACTAACGAATTTCATACAAGAGAGTACTTGATAATATCCATAATTTACATATTGTTCAAACAAGTGACGTGATTTTCGTTTCCTTTTATGTCCCGTACCCTTTCTGGGCGTAGGTGATCATGGCCCTCCACATCTTCCTTCCCTTGTAGCTCTTTTTGTCTTTTTATTATGTCTCCCAAACCCTCCATTTAGTCAAGCCTATCAAGTATGTTACGCGCTGCTTTCTGTTGTCTCTCTGTCCCTCAATCTGTCCTGTGAGTATCAGGTCTTCCAAGCCCTCTTTCCTCATTACGTGCGCTAGAAATTTCAACTGCCTCTTCCTGATGTTAAATATAAGTTTCCTTTTCGTTTGCGTTTTGTACAAAACCTTGTCGTTGCTCACATGTTCTGTCCATGGTATCCTCAGCATCCTTCTGTAGAACCACATTTCTGTTGTTTCGAGTTTCTTCTTCATCTTTGAGGAGATTTTCCAGCATTCGCTTTGAATCTTCTCCGACGATAAAGCAACTAGGGCTACAGAGTGTGAAAGTGAATGACAAGACTTTACTAGGGAGGAGGGAGAAGAAAAAAGGACCATAACATGGTTTAGGCAAACGTAAATGAGAATTAACGCTGCATTTAAATCTTTAAAAGATTGAAGATGAAAAGAAATCAAGAAATTAAAAGGAAGTCACACAGGTGAGAAGTGCGAGAAAATAAATTATTAGAATAGTACCGACTGTTGCATCTAGCTAGTTTGAATGTTTCCCGAATCTATTTGGATGCTGGGGACTTTTGAATCGAGTTTCTCGTTCTGTTATTGTTTATTAGACAATCATCAAATTTTGCTTATTTTAATGTGCGTGATGATTCTGTCATAGATAGGGCTGATAAGAAATTTGAAACACCTCGTATGAAATCAGGAAACGTTTTCCCATTAGGTACAGGATGGTGGGAGAGAAATCGTTATATTTCGATTATAATTTTTTTATCAATTTAGAATTTGTCATATGATAACTTTTCTAAGTAAGAAAAGATTTTTCTTTTAAGTACACGTTTGATTTCTATTTTTTTCTTTGTTATCAAGACCGGGAAAATCTTAGATGTCGAAGAGAATACAATTCCTCTTGCGAGAAATTGCAGATGATTAAAGTTGAGATAGATTCGCCTGTTCAATCAGGAAGCAATCTGAAAGAAAGAATTCGATTTTTTTTCTTGGTATCACCTCAATAATTTTAACACATCAAATACACATGAAATTTTATCCGTTTTTAACACAGTAAACACCTGTATAGACTCGGGAGCAATAAACAAATTCCTCAGTGATTGTTGCTGTTTGAATGCATTCCATTTCTATAAAATATTGATATTAAACATTTCCCATAACAATTGACAAACCCCTTTCTCCGTGATTTCCAATGCATTTCTACTCAAATTATTAACAATAGTTAATAATAGCCTCTACTTTAATTTATAACCAGAGGGAATTTTTTTCTTTTTCGTTTTCAATGCATTTTGATAGCAAAACCATTAACAATGCATTAGAATTAAACATAAAAGCCCGATTCTGTTAGCAATACATGAATTAATGCATATGGTCTGACAATATCTTTCTTTTTGGCATTCAATGCATTTCTTCAGCAAAAGCATTAGCAGGGCTTTTATATACATATATTCATATATATATATATATATATATATATATATATATATATATATATTTACACACTTAATGTACGACGTTGACTGTAAAGCCGGCATGAATTCCAGGTTGCCGATAATCGATATCTTCTTTATTAATAATCTCTTTATATTATAATTGAGAAGGAGGGGGTGCAGGGCGAAGGTACTCGCTATGACCCGATTGGAAGAATCTGACCAAATGAGTAAAATGTGCCTTTTTGTAATTCTTTTTCTTGGAGCTGAGAACATTCCAGAACTACTTGTACATCAGTCAGATTATTCCGATCTATCTATCTATCTATCTATCTATCTATCTATCTATCTATCTATCTATCTATCTATCTAATTTGTTTATATCTATCTATCATTGGTTCATATCTGTCTATCATTGACTCATATGTATATATGTATCTATCTATCAGTGTATTCATATCTATCTCTCGATCTGTAATTGATTTATATCTATCTATATATCTGCCTCTCTCTCTCTATATTATATATATCGTTGGTTCATATTTATGTATCTAGGTGCATTCATATCTATCTATCTATCTATCTATCTATCTATCTATCTATCTATCTATCTATCTATCTATCTATATATATATTGCGTTTGTCAGTAGGACCGATTTCCTATTTTGAAATCTTTTACGAGCCTATTGTTTACCATTAAATATAAAATAATTAGGGTATTGAAGGATCTTGAAGGTATTTTCCCCTATTCATGTAAAAACTAAGGGCTGCAAATTCTGAGTGCTCTTAAGTAGAATCCGATGATTACTTCGGATTTTATTTTGTCGTTATAATGAAATAAACATGCAGCACATTAAATGCATTTACCACAATTTTAATTAAAAAAAAAAGAAGATCTAATTAAAGGAGAAATCTATTTAATAAAACGAATATATTTAGAAAGCGATTTTATCGATGACCATCCAGAGAAAATGCGGCCCACGTTGTTAGAACATTTAACCTTTGTTGATATATCTTCTATTATCACAATGTGGGATATTTAATAACAGAAATGATGGAAACACCAACAGAAAGAATCTAAATGGAACCGGCTACATTATAAACCCTCAAAACATTAAAAAATTTTTTTTTACAGCATTTCTTGTTCGCGCGCATGTGTAGTTACGTCAACTTTAATATATAAACATAGTCCGATGTATGGCTATGTTTTTTAGATAGGCGATGTTTATTTTAGTCGATCGACAGAGACTTAATCTAAAATTTGGGCAGGTTTTTTTAAATCATTTTACACCAAGCAAGGCAATAAAGCCACTAGGACGCAAGAGGATACTAGGTGTTAGAGAACATGAGAAAAAATATACTACTAAGTTGAGAGGAGAATAAAAGAACAAGAATTAAGAAGACAGAGGATAACGATTGACATTGTTTTTAAATTTTTAGGAAGACTAGGAAGCAAGAAGCCGGAAAAGAGTTCCCCAGATGAGAAGTGCGATAGAAGGAGCTGTTATCATAGAACTTACGGTTAAATCTAGCGATTTCAACTGTAAAAGCATGAGACCTTCCTGCCAATCTAGTACTGCGCTTAAATTCATGAAATCTACGTACCATAGTGGACAGTTCATCAGAACAATTACAATGAAAGTATTTATAGAAAAGACACATGGAAGTTACGCTATGGCAGTGGGAAAAGGACTGAAGTCGAGATGCCAGGTCAGGACTAATAACATTGCAGATTCTTTGGATTTTTATCAAGAATCTCTAAATATAAAGCAGGAGCACCAACCCAGATGTGGCAGCAATATTTAAAGTATGGACGAATGGTAGACTTATGGATATGTAAAATAGGTTCTGGCGAGAAAAATTGTCTAGCATGACATAGGAACCAAGTTTCTTAGCTGCGGACTTAGCAATTGATTCAATCTACTCTTTCCACTTTATGTTAGCTGAAAGCGTTAGTCCAAAGAGGATGAGTCCCTTTTCTGGAGGTTAGCATCAGCCATACTAATGGAAATTAAAAAGGGTTCTCTCTGATGATTAAACGGGGTGGGGGGGCAGTTTCGTTTGGACGCATTTAACAGCAGGTTAATTCGCTTGCGTCATGAGATCTATCCTTATTGTAACCCAGTATCTTCAATGTTTTGATTCGTCTTTTAATGAGAACATTCTTCAAGGTTATCTTGAAATTGATCTTTCCTGGCTTTGGTGACGGTGCAGTTGATCATAATTCTAAATAAACAGCGTGACTCTCCAGTCACGAGATTGGAAGTGGTCGATTGACATCATTAGCAAAGTCATCTGTTTTCTTATCGATTTTATTAATTTTCTCACTTTTGGTTGTCGAGATTGCAAGCGGCGGCCGCTTTCAGAAGCTGTTTAGTGAATTCATCTCTGACGATAGTTTTGATTAATGGGAAAAATCGAATCCATATGCCTCGATTTAATCGTAAAAATGACTGCACCAATTCTAAGGTGCTTAATACATCACTTTTTCGATTATCCGGTCAACTTGGGACAGCAGTTGAAAAAATACGTTCGCAGGGTTAAAACTTCCGGATAACTGAATACCTTAATTATTAAAGAAAGAGAAGATAAAGAGTAATTTTCTTAACAATTTTGAATTTGAATTTAATAAGCGGGGCGGGTTTAATAATAGCAGAATGGTCGGAAAATCCTCCGAAAATAAACGAACTCCTTCTGTTAAACACCGAACGGTAATCATGGACGGAAGCGCTGGTGGCGTAACAGTTAACGCCATAGATAATAGAATCATAGAACGATGTTCGAACTCTGGTTGTTAATGTTAATTCATAATGTCGTGGAACATGAGAAAAGACTTTGCTTTTCTCATTTCCGATATTTCATTCTCCGATTTGTACCTCTCCCCACCTCGATTCTGAAAAAGTCACACATTCCGAAATAAACTCATAATTTAGCGTTGGAAGATAATAAAGTCATGAAGTTAAAATTTAGTTTTGCAAATGAGAGAAGAGAGAGAATTATGATTTTAATCGAAAATTTATATGAGCTTTCTTGACACAATACCCCAATAAAGCAATAAGCCTAAGCATAGATTTTCACGGGAGCCTACTTATCCAGGGTTTTAGATTTAAAATGCACGATGGTATCTCTTAAAGTTAGGTTCGTTTGAGATAAACACTTAGTGATTTTTGAAGAAGGGGATTTTAATCAGCGGTATTATTAATGAAAACATTAGAATAAACCACATTATTACAAGAAACCGTTTACTGCAGGAATAGTTAATATTGTCTTAGGAAATTCTGTTAAAATTCATGTATAATACGCACTGACTATTTTAGAATTTTTGCCTGCTAAATTTATTCTTCATATAGAATTTTTTCAAGCTTTTTGTCCGGTTTGTATTATTCAGAAGAAAAGCAGAATTGTTTTCGTTTTCTCATGTGCTGTCTCTCTTCACGACATGGGCGATCATGGTTCTCCACAATTTCCTATCCTTTGTAATTTCATGTACTGTTTATCCCCTTACTATGCCTTTTCTCACCCTTTTTCCGTAACATTTCCTCGTTGATCAAGTGTTCTGTCCATGCTATGCTTATAATCTTTCTGTAGAGCGACATTTTTGTTGGTTCATAGATATTCTTCATGTATGGGAAAATTGTCAGACATTTTAGAGTGCGTAGCCGTGGTTAATCGGAAAATAAGTAACAGAACTTTCCAACAAACAAAATTGACAAAGTTTGCAATAAGCAATAACAAGAAAAAGAAAAGAAAAGATCAGGAGAAAAATAATATAAAGCAGGCAAACAATATATGCAAGACAAATTAACAGTAATAAGGCAAAAAGTTCGCAATCTAAGAGTTGGGGCTGACACACAAAAGCAAGTTCGGATAAGTGAACGTAACGTTCTGACTTCAAGACAAGACAGATCGGAACTGAGTCAAATGAAACCGAAAACCGGACGATCTTATTGGCTAGAAAAAAATCCCAGTATGCATTTGTGTGTTTCTGTTTGTAAAAGGGGAGAAAGTGTTTTTGCAATCATTACTAACCAGACTGTTTTTTTTTCATCTTGACTGTGTAGTTTTTGATTTTCCCACTCCACTATTTATTTTGATCTTTTCCTCTGTTTTGGTAGATGAGCTTCTTTATTCTATCTGTAGGTAGAATTCAGAGGCCGCTCTTATTTTTGGGGGGTGGACGGGTCCTACTAACATCTCTTATTTTTTTACTTTGAATGTTTTGTTACATATTCGTTTGTTTTGTGGGTTAATCCTGTCCCCACTCATTTCATATCACTATATTGTATGTATTTGATGTAATGGAATAACCTGTCACCCCCATGAGTGACTACACTACGGACTACCGACTCTAGCTGGGATCTGTTGAGTACGATTCAAGACTTACGTGAGAACTACCAACCTTCCAATAGTAGCACTCACTACTGGATTGACTTGCGACGACCTTGCGCATAACTGTTACCTTATTTCGTATTGTACTGGTTTCTACAAAAACCTTTACTTATTTATCCATCATGTTGCTCAAGTATATATTCCTATTAACACAGAATATAACAGTATTTTTATAAAAAAAATGAAAAAAGATATTTGGACATTGGACAAAAATAAATTTTAATGTCATGGCGAATTTTGTATGTTCCCTGGGAGTATGTGCTGTTGTGGTACATGAAGGATTGAATGGTGATGGGTGAGTTCTTATGGTGAATGAGCAAATTGTAATGAATGGATTGGTCGTGAATCTGATTAGACAGATCGAGGATATTTAACGTTGACCAGTCCTACGCCACTTCCCGTTCGGTCTTGCTCCAAAATTGTTCATATTTAGAACAATAAATCATCATTACTAACCAGATTGTATTTTGCTATATTTTAGTTTTATTGCCGGGGGGGGGGTATCATCCACTCCCCGATCATTTCATATCATTATATTTTTATATGTTTTTTGTAAAAAATGGGACAAGTTTTAAAAAATAGGGATTTTGTACATTAAGATATTTTTTTCTGTCATGGGAATTTTTGTAGATTACCTAAGAAGATGTAGTATTGTGGTATAAATCGGGTTGATACTGATGGACGAATTCTTGTCGTGAGTGAGCAAATTGTAATTGACGAATGGGTTGTGAATCTAATTAACTAGGTCTAGGATAGCAAATTTTTGACCATCTTCTCCTCACTTACCATTCGGCCCTGTACCAAAATTGTTCATTTTCAACACAATAAATAATCGGTCCTAACCAGACAGACATTCACTACTATATACAAGGATTCATATGTAATAACATTTCAGAATTATTTTTTGTCCCGAAATTAAAATATATTTTATGTATGTATGTATGCAATTTCTTTTTACAGAAATTTACCTTTTGCTTCTTGATAACTAATATTTCTTATATATTAGTAAATTTGAAATATAGATCTAAATACTTTTGGTGATGCAGTGTCGAATCTGGCGATGCTCGTGTACGAAAAAAATATTTCTCGTTGATAATATGAATCTCGGATTTTGGAGATAGAAATCTAAGGAATAGGTATATTTTATACATGAATAATTATCGGAATTAAAAGTGAAATTCAAAAATTCCCTGATGTCTACATTGGATATTGATTCCAGTTTTTCAAGTTGGCATTCATGACTTCAGCTTTGTGTCATGTTCTGTGTAAGGGAAAACTCTTCGAGAAATGATTGGCATTGCGTTGAATTCGCAATGAAAGCTGGATTCCAATAAGCCGAAAACCCATTTGCAATTCGTTCTTTGTCATCGCATTCGGTTGCTTCTTTTGCCGTTTGGCTACACAAATTTTCCTTGGCCTTCAAGATTACGACTGACAACTTTATTTCCATGCTACCTTGAAAAGATCTTTCAAACGACAAGGGAAGTGAAAGATCCATCTGTGATAGTGGGATGAGGCAGTGAAAAGAAAGAAAAAAAATGAAGGTCAGTGACGTGGAAGCTCACAATTCCAAAATAGTGTTTTCTTTAAAATCGCTACAGCAAAAATGAGACAAGAGTTAACATTGGAGAAAAAAAAAAAAAGGTTCCACTGTTTGATTTTACAACATTTTAATACTTGCTGGATAATTTAAAGTCGAAATTCATTTTTATTAGTCTAGAAGCATTGACCTGGTTCGGGGATAGGTAAATATTCTTCACTCATATTTGAGTCGATATATATATATATATATATATATATATATATATGTGTGTGTGTGTGTGTGTTATGGTACGGTTCCTTGTACCACGGTGATAGTCCAAGGTAGAACCAATAAAGAAGAACTCGAACACAGGTATGGAATAACACAGATATATTACAAACAGGAATTTATACAGAGAAGTAGAAGTGTTAGTATGAACAATCAGGTTTAGTAGAGAGCACAATGTAGTCTCGACCAGTATCACTATTCCAATGTCTTGCAGGAATTGTCTGAACGCGACTCTGTTTCGGACTGCCTCTGACTCGACTCTTGACTTGACTTGAACCACTGACTCGACTTGAACTGACCCCTTGCCTATTCCTGAGGCGCAGTATTTAAGTATGGAATAGTCCATTATTATTATTATGGGTAAGATCCCATAACAATATATATATATATATATATATATATATATATATATATATATATATATATGTATGAATAAATATAGTCTTAAGATGTGCTATATTTATGGGATAAGGTGCTCAATATCAGAGATAGAGCGTTTGTAAATATAAACGTGTATGAACACACGTGGCATGACGATTGCGTCTAGCATAAAACAGCCTGTCGCCTCTAAGTGTTGACTTCAATGTTTACTTTAATATATATATATATATATATATATATATATATATATATATATATATATAATGGATGTCGGCTTGGTGTGAGAACTTGAAGAGTCAAGTTCGAATTCCAGCCGAGTACGTTAGATTATACCCTTGGGAAAGTTACGAATCCATCTCTTCCCCCCAGGCATGGGTTGAATAGCAGGACAGACTGGATTCTTTAGCCTTTGTTGGCAACCAGTCTACCGCAGAAAGAAATGGCAACCTACTTCGGAGAAAAATCTGCCTCGTCAGTCATGTATCGAAATATACATGATCGCCCAAGCGTGTATCACGTGATGGTACATAACTGACTGACTAGATTATCATTTACTTTGTTTGAACATATTTGAATCTATAAGCATTTACTTTTTTTATCATGAGGTAGAAAGTCCCTAAGACTGCGCGTGAACGAATATAAGAAAAACATTATTAAGGAGAGAGACAAAAAAAAAAAAAAAGAAGAGCAATTAAGAAAATTGGCATTGCAAATAAATATTTGAAGATCAACGTTGACTGGAAAGCAAGAAGCCGGAACAGAGTTCTTCAAGCGTGTAATGCGAGAGAAGAAACTATTAGCATAGAACTTACGGTTTCTGCAAAGTGAATTTTTGTATGTTCATTAAAATCCTTTCACCCCAAGCAAAGCGAGAAAACCAATAAGATGCAAGTAGTAACTGAGTGATAGAGAATATGAGAAAAACATACAATTAAGGATAGGGAGAACAATAAAAGAACAAGAATTAAGAAGACAGAAGATGACAATTGACATTGCATTTAAATTTACGAAGATCAAAGGCAATAAAGCTACTAGGTTTATTTTAGTGTTTTGTTGTTGAGTTTTTATATTTTTCCGCCAATTCACGCATGTTTTAATTTCTCAACTTTTGCTAAAATCCACCGAAAAAGATGTTCTGCACTCTCATCATGTTAGTTCAATTACCTATAGTTACAAATGTCACAGTGATGCTGAATGTATTGGAAGAACTCATTAGTTTTTGGAGACTAGGATTGATCAGCATGTACCAAATAAGCTCCGCCCCGAACCGTGTGAATATTTAGTCTTGTGAATTTTTACCTCCTCCTTTTCCAGGTATTGTTTTCAACGTTCTTGAGACCATTTATATTAAGACTAAACAGCCCACCCAACCTCTGCAAACATAAGGAATGGCTGCTGAGTTTAAACGTAATATATTTGTCGTTTATACTGCTGATTCCCTGATATTAAGCTTTCCCTCATTTATTTTACTTTCAGTCGTTGTGAACATATTTTTTTCCTTGATTGGCTCAGAAGAGCGAGGATCGATAATCGGTTATCTTCATTTTTATTATTTTGTTGTTGTTATATTCATCGATCCATCACATTACGGTGAATATTTTTCTTGCTTTTCTGCTCCTTTGTTTTATAGTTTTGTATATATACTTTTAAAATATCCTTTTTCAAAGCATTCATAAAATTTTGTGCCCTCCACGTTTTATACTATGTATTTACTCCTTCTCCCGACTAAGACGAATTGTGACACAAGGTCTTTTTGAAGGTGGGGAGCCCGAGCACGTACACCCGGGCTGGGAACAAAAATTGCCCGCAGCCTCCGAAACCGTCGGTTGGAATGGCCTCGGTGCGAGCACCGATCCCTCCATCTGGTGCAATGAGAGGGAAGGGATGATAAGTAATGCGTTAGAAATTCCTCCAATGAGGAATTTACACTCCTCCACGGTTTATACTATATTATTTGACGAGTTTCTGTTATTTGTAATTTCCGTTTGGAGAATCATTATAAAAACCACTGTATCATCTTACTTTTAGTCATAGAGATCAGTTAAGAATAAATTTGGAATATACTACTATACATTAATTTAAAGCATGGCAATGGCAGCGTACACCGTGGATTAAAGAAAAACATTTTTGTTCTTTTTAATCACATTGCAAGGATGCATATTTTGGAATTAGTTTGATATATTCTACCCCGTCTTCCATCGGGCCCTAAACTAGCACCGATTATTAAGTTAAACCGAGCAGGACAGTTTCACAGGGAAAACATTTATCGAATGACAACCAGATTCAATAGCATGTCGAAAGATGTTTAATATCAAAACGTTCTGGATTTGAAGCAAAAGGTGTGGATGAGCCGCTTAATTAAAATTGTATACATAATTGAATAAAACCCAGACCTCAAGTAGAACTCGTACATATGATACATAGCTAAAGATGCTGGGAAAATTTAAGATTGCCTGTACCGCTCCGCTAAGTAACTGACACCTCCTGCTATCATCTACCTTTCATCATCACTATTATCCTTCGACCACCTTATAGTTTGTCGGAAGTCCCTTGACATTTCCTTTCCACACTGTTCGGTACTGCATTGCTGCTTCCAGATCCCCGATTTCCAACCCTGAGTTCCGATCTATGGTGTCTGGGAAAGTCACTTTTCGTGAGAAAACACTTACTAAATGATTCCATAAGAGTAAGGATGAGACGATTTCCCAGTCCGCTCGGTAACAGTGGCTGGCAAATTGTAATCGATTTTATTTGAGCTTAAGAGAGATTGGCCTCAGTTCTCTGTAAATTGTGTTAAGCATTTCATGAGATCTCCAACTGATGTGATGGATTTTTCTAAATAGATTTATATATGTTCCATCCAATCGTCTTTCAAGGCGAGCAGATAATGTCTAAATTTCTGATCCATACAGTAGAACTGGTTCAGTCAACGACGAGACCTTGATGCGAATCTAGTAGTACGCTTAAATTCTTATGGTCGAGGAGTAGCACTCATTCATCATCCTCGTCATCCGTTCCTCCTCCCTATGGTTGGTCGAAACTCCATTGGCAATCCCTTTTCATCCAGTCATCTTTCAAGACGAGCAGATAATGTCTAAATTTCTGATCCATAGTAGAACTGGTTCAGTCAACGACGAGACCTTGATGCGAATCTGGTGGTACGTTTAAATTCTTGTGGTCGAGGAGTAGCACTCATTCATCATCCTCGTCATCCTTTCCTCCTCCCTATGGTTGGTCGGAACTCCATTGGCAATCCCTTTTCATCCAGTCGTCTTTCAAGACGAGCACATAATGTCTAAATTTCTGATCCATACAGTAGAACTGGTTCAGTCAACGACGAGACCTTGATGCGAATCTAGTGGTACGCTTAAATTCTTGTGGTCGAGGAGTAGCACACATTCATCATCCTAGTCATCCTTTCCTCCTCCCTATGGTTGGTCGGAACTCCATTGGCAATCCCTTTTCATCGAGTCGTCTTTCAAGACGAGCAGATAATGTCTAAATTTCTGATCCATACAGTAGAACTGGTTCAGTCAACGACGAGATCTTGATGCGAATCTAGTGGTACGCTTAAATTCTTGTGGTCGAGGAGTAGCACTCATTCATCATGCTCGTCATCCTATCCTCCTCCCTATGGTTGGTCGGAACTCCATTGGCAATCCCTTTCCATCCAGTCATCTTTCAAGACGAGCAGATAATGTCTAAATTTCTGATCCATACAGTAGAACTAGTTCAATCAACGACGAGACCTTCATGCGAATCTAGTGGTACGCTTAAATTCTTGCGGTCGAGGAGTAGCACTCATTCATCATGATCGTCATCCTTTCCTCCTCCCTATGGTTGGTCGGAACTCCATTGGCAATCCCTTTCCATTCCAGTCATCTTTCAAGACGAGCAGATAATGTCTAAATTTCTGATCCATACAGTAGAACTAGTTCAATCAACGACGAGAAATTGATGCGAATCTAGTGGTACGCTTAAATTCTTGCGGTCGAAAAGTAGCACTCATTCATCATCCTCGTCATCCTTTCCTCCTCCCTATGGTTGGTCGAAACTCCATTGGCAATCCCTTTTCATCCAGTCATCTTTCAAGACGAGCAGATAATGTCTAAATTTCTGATCCATACAGTAGAACTGGTTCAGTCAACGACGAGACCTTGATGCGAATCTAGTGGTACGCTTAAATTCTTGCGGTCGAGGAGTAGCACTCATTCATCATCCTCGTCATCCTTTGCTCCTCCCTATGGTTGGTCGAAACTCCATTGGCAATCCCTTTTCATCCAGTCATCTTTCAAGACGAGCAGATAATGTCTAAATTTCTGATCCATACAGTAGAACTGGTTCAGTCAACGACGAGACCTTGATGCGAATCTAGTGGTACGCTTAAATTCTTGCGGTCGAGGAGTAGCACTCATTCATCATCCTCGTCATCCTTTCCTCCTCCCTATGGTTGGTCGAAACTCCATTGGCAATCCCTTTTCATCCAGTCATCTTTCAAGACGAGCAGATAATGTCAAAATTGCTGATCCATACAGTAGAACTGGTTCAGTCAACGACAAGACCTTGATGCGAATCTAGTGGTACGCTTAAATTCTTGTGGTCGAGGAGTAGCACTAATTCATCATGCTCGTCATCCTTTCCTCCTCCCTATGGTTGGTCGGAACTCCATTGGCAATCCCTTTCCATCCAGTCATCTTTCAAGACGAGCAGATAATGTCTAAATTTGTGATCCATACAGTAGAACTAGTTCAATCAACGACGAGACCTTGATGCGAATCTAGTGGTACGCTTAAATTCTTGTGATCGAGGAGTAGCACTCATTCATCATGCTCGTCATCCTTTCCTCCTCCCTCTGGTTGGTCGGAACTCCATTGGCAATCCCTTTCCATCCAGTCATCTTTCAAGACAAGCAGATAATGTCTAAATTTCTGATCCATACAGTAGAACTGGTTCAGCCAACGACGAGACCTAGATGCGAATCTAGTGGTACGCTTAAATTCTTGTGGTCGAGGAGTAGCACTCATTCATCATCCTCGTCATCCTTTCCTCCTCCCTATGGTTGGTCGAAACTCCATTGGCAATCCCTTTTCATCCAGTCTGCTTTCAAGACGAGCAGATAATGTCTAAATTTCTGATCCATACAGTAGAACTGGTTCAGTCAACGACGAGATCTTGATGCGAATCTAGTGGTACGCTTAAATTCTTGTGGTCGAGGAGTAGCACTCATTCATCATGCTCGTCATCTATTCCTCCTCCCTATGGTTGGTCGGAACTCCATTGGCAATCCATTTTTATCGAGCAGATAATGTCTAAATTTCTGATCATCTTTCAATCAACGACGAGCAGATAATGTCTAAATTTCTCGAGGAGTAGCACCATATCCTTCTCCTCCCTATGGTTGGTAGAACTATTGGCAATCAATCATCTTTCAAGACGAGCAGATAATGTCCTTCATGCAGTAGAACTAGTTCTAACGACGAGACCTTGATGCGAATCTACGCTTAAATTCTTGCGGTCGAGGAGTAGCACTCATTCATCATCCTCGTCATCCTTTCCTCCTCCCTATGGTTGGTCGAAACTCCATTGGCAATCCTTTCCATTCCAGTCATCTTTCAAGACGAGCCGATAATGTCTAAATTTCTGATCCATACAGTAGAACTAGTTCAATCAACGACGAGACCTTGATGCGAATCTAGTGGTACGCTTAAATTCTTGCAGTCGAGGAGTAGCACTCATTCATCATCCTCGTCATCCTTTCCTCCTCCCTATGGTTGGTCGAAACTCCATTGGCAATACCTTTTCATCCAGTCATCTTTCAAGACGAGCAGATAATGTCTAAATTTCTGATCCATACAGTAGAACTGGTTCAGTCAACGACGAGACCTTGATGCGAATCTAGTGGTACGCTTAAATTCTTGCGGTCGAGGAGTAGCACTCATTCATCATCCTCGTCATCCTTTGCTCCTCCCTATGGTTGGTCGAAACTCCATTGGCAATCCCTTTTCATCCAGTCATCTTTCAAGACGAGCAGATAATGTCAAAATTTCTGATCCATACAGTAGAACTGGTTCAGTCAACGACGAGACCTTGATGCGAATCTAGTGGTACGCTTAAATTCTTGCGGTCGAGGAGTAGCACTCATTCATCATGCTCGTCATCCTTTCCTCCTCCCTATGGTTGGTCGGAACTCCATTGGCAATCCCTTTTCATCCAGTCATCTTTCAAGACGAGCAGATAATGTCAAAATTTCTGATCCATACAGTAGAACTAGTACAGTAGAACTGGTTCAGTCAACGACGAGACCTTGATGCGAATCTAGTGGTACGCTTAAATTCTTGTGGTCGAGGAGTAGCACTCATTCATCATGTCATCCATTCCTCCTCCTATGGTTGGTCGGAACTCCATTGGCAATCCTTTTCCATCCAGTCATCTTTCAAGACAAGCAGATAATGTCTAAATTTCTGATCCATACAGTAGAACTAGTTCAATCAACGACGAGACCTTGATGCGAATCTAGTGGTACGCTTAAATTCTTGTGGTCGAGGAGCACTCAT
This sequence comes from Acanthosepion pharaonis, assembly GCA_903632075.3. Taxonomy (NCBI): domain Eukaryota; kingdom Metazoa; phylum Mollusca; class Cephalopoda; order Sepiida; family Sepiidae; genus Acanthosepion; species Acanthosepion pharaonis. The sequence continues at coordinate 31,998 of CAHIKZ030005441.1, read as the reverse complement.
TCATCATCCTAATCATCCTTTCCTCCTCCTATGGTTGGTCGGAACTCCATTGGCAATCCTTTTCATCCAGTCATCTTTCAAGACGAGCAGATAATGTCTAAATTTCTGATCCATACAGTAGAACTGGTTCAGTCAACGACGAGACCTTGATGCGAATCTAGTGGTACGCTTAAATTCTTGTGGTCGAGGAGTAGCACTCATTCATCATCCTCGTCATCCCCTCCTCCTCCCTATGGTTGGTCGGAACTCATTGGCAATCCCTTTCCATCCAGTCATCTTTCAAGACGAGCAGATAATGTCTAAATTTCTGATCCATACAGTAGAACTAGTTCAATCAACGACGAGACCTCAACGACGAGACCTTGATGCGAATCTAGTGACGTACCATTCAATGCGAATCTAGTGGTACGCTTAAATTCTTGTGGTCGAAAAGTAGCACTCATTCATCATCCTCGTCATCCTTTCCTCCTCCCTATGGTTGGTCGAAACTCCATTGGCAATCCCTTTCATCCAGTCATCTTTCAAGACGAGCAGATAATGTCTAAATTTCTGATCCATACAGTAGAACTGGTTCAATCAACGACGAGACCTTGATGCGAATCTAGTGGTACGCTTAAATTCTTGCGGTCGAGGAGTAGCACTCATTCATCATCCTCGTCATCCTTTCCTCCTCCCTATGGTTGGTCGAAACTCCATTGGCAATCCCTTTCCATCCAGTCATCTTTCAAGACGAGCAGATAATGTCTAAATTTCTGATCCATACAGTAGAACTGGTTCAGTCAACGACGAGACCTTTGATGCGAATCTAGTGGTACGCTTAAATTCTTGCGGTCGAGGAGTAGCACTCATTCATCATCCTCGTCATCCTTTCCTCCTCCCTATGGTTGGTCCAAACCCATTGGCAATCCTTTTCATCCAGTCATCTTTCAAGACGAGCAGATAATGTCTAATTTCTGATCCATACAGTAGAACTGGTTCAGTCAACGACAAGACCTTGATGCGAATCTAGTGGTACGCTTAAATTCTTGTGGTCGAGGAGTAGCACTCATTCATCATGCTCGTCATCCTTTCCTCCTCCCCCTATGGTTGGTCGGAACTCCATTGGCAATCCTTTTCATCCAGTCATCTTTCAAGACGAGCAGATAATGTCTAAATTTCTGATCCATACAGTAGAACTAGTTCAATCAACGACGAGACCTTGATGCGAATCTAGTGGTACGCTTAAATTCTTGTGGTCGAGGAGTAGCACTCATTCATCATCCTCGTCATCCTTTCCTCCTCCCTATGGTTGGTCGAAACTCCATTGGCAATCCCTTTCCATCCAGTCATCTTTCAAGACAAGCAGATAATGTCTAAATTTCTGATCCATACAGTAGAACTGGTTCAGCCAACGACGAGACCTTGATGCGAATCTAGTGGTACGCTTAAATTCTTGTGGTCGAGGAGTAGCACTCATTCATCATCCTCGTCATCCTTTCCTCCTCCCTATGGTTGGTCGAAACTCCATTGGCAATCCCCTTTCCATCCAGTCTGTCTTCAAGACGAGCAGATAATGTCTAAATTTCTGATCCATACAGTAGAACTAGTTCAGTCAACGACGAGACCTTGATGCGAATCTAGTGGTACGCTTAAATTCTTGTGATCGAGGTAGCACTCATTCATCATCCTCGTCATCCATTCCTCCTCCCTATGGTTGGTCGGAACTCCATTGGCAATCCCTTTCCATCCAGTCATCTTTCAAGACGAGCAGATAATGTCTAAATTTCTGATCCATACAGTAGAACTGGTTCAGCCAACGACGAGACCTTGATGCGAATCTAGTGGTACGCTTAAATTCTTGTGGTCGAGGAGTAGCACTCATTCATCATCCTCGTCATCCTTTCCTCCTCCCTATGGTTGGTCGGAACTCCATTGGCAATCCCTTTCCATCAGTCTGCTTTCAAGACGAGCAGATAATGTCTAAATTTCTGATCCATACAGTAGAACTAGTTCCAATCAACGACGAGATCTTGATGCGAATCTAGTGGTACGCTTAAATTCTTGTGGTCGAGGAGTAGCACTCATTCATCATCCTCGTCATCCATTTCTTTCTCCTCCCTATGGTTGGTCGGAACTCCATTGGCAATCCCTTTCCATCCAGTCATCTTTCAAGACGAGCAGATAATGTCTAAATTTCTGATCCATACAGTAGAACTGGTTCAGTCAACGACGAGACCTTGATGCGAATCTAGTGGTACGCTTAAATTCTTGTGGTCGAGGAGTAGCACTCATTCATCATGCTCGTTATCCTTTCCTCCTCCCTATGGTTGGTCGGAACTCCATTGGCAATCCCTTTCCATTCCAGTCATCTTTCAAGACGAGCAGATAATGTCTAAATTTCTGATCCATACAGTAGAACTAGTTCAATCAACGACGAGACCTTGATGCGAATCGTGGTAGGCTTAAATTCTTGCGGTCGAGGAGTAGCACTCATTCATCATCCTCGTCCATTCCTCCTCCCTATGGTTGGTCGAAACTTGGCAATCCCTTTTCATCCAGTCTTTTCAAGACGAGCAGATAATGTCTAAATTTCTGATCCATACAGTAGAACTGGTTCAGTCAACGACGAGACATGCGAATCTAGTGGTACGCTTAAATTCTTGTGGTCGAGGAGTTCTCATTCATCATCTCGTCATCCTTTTCCTCCTCCCCATGGTTGGTCGAAAACTCCATTGGCAATCCCTTTCCATCCAGTCATCTTTCAAGACGAGCAGATAATGTCTAAATTTCTGATCCATACAGTAGAACTGTTCAATCAACGACGAGACCTCCATGGTACGCTTAAATTCTTGCGTCCGAGGGAGTAGCACTCTGTTCATCATTCTCGTCATCCATTCCTCCTCCTATGGTTGGTCGAAAGTCCATGGCAATTTTTCATCCAGTCATCTTTGGAAGACGAGCAGATAATGTCTAAATTTCTGATCCATACAGTAGAACTCTTCAGTCAACGACGAGACCTTTGATGCGAATCTAGTGGTACGGTGGTCGAGGAGTAGCACTCATTCATCATCCTCGTCATCCTTTCCTCCTCCCTATGGTTGGTCGGAACTCCATTGGCAATCCCTTTCATCCAGTCATCTTTCAAGACGAGCAGATAATGTCTAAATTTCTGATCCATACAGTAGAACTGGTTCAATCAACGACGAGACCTTGATGCGAATCTAGTGGTACGCTTAAATTCTTGCGGTCGAGGAGTAGCACTCATTCATCATCCTCGTCATCCTTTCCTCCTCCCGACGAGACCTTGATGGTTGGTCGAAACTCCATTGGCAATCCCTTTTCATCCAGTCATCTTTCAAGACGAGCAGATAATGTCTAAATTTCTGATCCATACAGTAGAACTGGTTCAGTCAACGACGAGACCTTGATGCGAATCTAGTGGTACGCTTAAATTCTTGTGGTCGAGGAGTAGCACTCATTCATCATCCTCGTCATCCTTTCCTCCTCCCTATGGTTGGTCGAAACTCCATTGGCAATCCCTTTTCATCCAGTCATCTTTCAAGACGAGCAGATAATGTCTAAATTTCTGATCCATACAGTAGAACTAGTTCAATCAACGACGAGACCTTCATGCGAATCTAGTGGTACGCTTAAATTCTTGCGGTCGAGGAGTAGCACTCATTCATCATGCTCGTCATCCTTTCCTCCTCCCTATGGTTGGTCGGAAACTCCATTGGCAATCCCTTTCCATCCAGTCATCTTTCAAGACGAGCAGATAATGTCTAAATTTCTGATCCATACAGTAGAACTGGTTCAATCAACGACGAGACCTTGATGCGAATCTAGTGGTACGCTTAAATTCTTGTGGTCGAGGAGTAAACTCATTCATCATCCTCGTCATCCTTTCCTCCTCCCTATGGTTGGTCGGAACAACATTGGCCATCCCTTTTCATCCAGTCATCTTTCAAGACGAGCAGATAATGTCTAAATTTCTGATCCATACAGTAGAACTGGTTCAGTCAACGACGAGACCTTTTGATGCGAATCTAGTGGTACGCTTAAATTCTTGTGGTCGAGGAGTAGCACCTCATTCATCATCCTCGTCATCCTTTCCTCCTCCCTATGGTTGGTCGAAACTCCATTGGCAATCCTTTTCATCCAGTCATCTTTCAAGACGAGCAGATAATGTCTAAATTTCTGATCCATACAGTAGAACTGGTTCAGTCAACGACGAGACCTTGATGCGAATCTAGTGGTACGCTTAAATTCTTGTGGTCGAGGAGTAGCACTCATTCATCATCCTCGTCATCCTTTCCTCCTCCCCATGGTTGGTCGGAACTCCATTGGCAATCCCTTTCCATCCAGTCATCTTTCAAGACAAGCAGATAATGTCTAAATTTCTGATCCATACAGTAGAACTGGTTCAGTCAACGACAAGACCTTGATGCGAATCTAGTGGTACGCTTAAATTCTTGTGGTCGAGGAGTAGCACTCATTCATCATGCTCGTCATCCTTTCCTCCTCCCTATGGTTGGTCGAAACTCCATTGGCAATCCCTTTTCATCCAGTCATCTTTCAAGACGAGCAGATAATGTCTAAATTTCTGATCCATACAGTAGAACTGGTTCAATCAACGACGAGACCTTGATGCGAATCTAGTGGTACGCTTAAATTCTTGTGGGTCGAGGAGTAGCACTCATTCATCATGGCTGGTCGTCATCCTTTCCTCCTCCCAGATATGGTTGGTCGGAACTCCATTGGCAATCCCTTTCCATCCAGTCATCTTTCAAGACGAGCAGATAATGTCTAAATTTCTGATCCATACAGTGAACTGGTTCAGTAGAACTGATGCAAATCTAGTCAACGACGAGACCTTGATGCGAATCTAGTGGTACGACTTAAATTCTTGTGGTCGAGGAGTAGCACTCATTCATCATCCTCGTCATCCTTTCCTCCTCCCTATGGTTGGTCGGAACTCCATTGGCAATCCCTTTTCATCCAGTCATCTTTCAAGACGAGCAGATAATGTCTAAATTTCTGATCCATACAGTAGAACTGGTTCAGTCAACGACGAGACCTTGATGCGAATCTAGTGGTACGCTTAAATTCTTGTGGTCGAGGAGCGCACTCATTCATCATCCTCGTCATCCTTTCCTCCTCCCTATGGTTGGTCGGAACTCCATTGGCAATCCCTTTCATCCAGTCATCTTTCAAGACGAGCAGATAATGTCTAAATTTCTGATCCATACAGTAGAACTGGTTCAGCCAACGACGAGACCTTGATGCGAATCTAGTGGTACGCTTAAATTCTTGTGGTCGAGGAGTAGCACTCATTCATCATCCTCGTCATCCTTTCCTCCTCCCTATGGTTGGTCGAAACCCATTGGCAATCCTTTTCATCCAGTCATCTTTCAAGACGAGCAGATAATGTCTAAATTTCTGATCCATACAGTAGAACTGGTTCAGTCAACGACGAGACCTTGATGCGAATCTAGTGGTACGCTTAAATTCTTGCGGTCGAGGAGTAGCACTCATTCATCATCCTCGTCATCCTTTCCTCCTCCCTATGGTTGGTCGAAACTCCATTGGCAATCCTTTTCATCCAGTCATCTTTCAAGACGAGCAGATAATGTCTAAATTTCTGATCCATACAGTAGAACTGGTTCAGTCAACGACGAGACCTTGATGCGAATCTAGTGGTACGCTTAAATTCTTGTGGTCGAGGAGTAGCACTCATTCATCATCCTCGTCATCCTTTCCTCCTCCCCTATGGTTGGTCGGAACTCCATTGGCAATCCCTTTTCATCCAGTCATCTTTCAAGACGAGCAGATAATGTCTAAATTTCTGATCCATACAGTAGAACTGGTTCAGTCAACGACGAGACCTTGATGCGAATCTAGTGGTACGCTTAAATTCTTGTGGTCGAGGAGTAGCACTCATTCATCATCCTCGTCATCCTTTCCTCCTCCCTATGGTTGGTCGGAACTCCATTGGCAATCCCTTTTCATCCAGTCATCTTTCAAGACGAGCAGATAATGTCTAAATTTCTGATCCATACAGTAGAACTGGTTCAGTCAACGACGAGACCTTGATGCGAATCTAGTGGTACGCTTAAATTCTTGCGGTCGAGGAGTAGCACTCATTCATCATCCTCGTCATCCTTTCCTCCTCCCTATGGGTTGGTCGAAACTCCATTGGCAATCCCTTTTCATCCAGTCATCTTTCAAGACGAGCAGATAATGTCTAAATTTCTGATCCATACAGTAGAACTAGTTCAGTCAACGACGAGACCTTGATGCGAATCTAGTGGTACGCTTAAATTCTTGCGGTCGAGGAGTAGCACTCATTCATCATCCTCGTCATCCTTTCCTCCTCCCTATGGTTGGTCGGAACTCCATTGGCAATCCCTTTTCATCCAGTCATCTTTCAAGACGAGCAGATAATGTCTAAATTTCTGATCCATACAGTAGAACTGGTTCAGTCAACGACGAGACCTTGATGCGAATCTAGTGGTACGCTTAAATTCTTGTGGTCGAGGAGTAGCACTCATTCATCATCCTCGTCATCCTTTCCTCCTCCCTATGGTTGGTCGAAACTCCATTGGCAATCCCTTTTCCAGTCATCTTTCAAGACGAGCAGATAATGTCTAAATTTCTGATCCATACAGTAGAACTGGTTCAGTCAACGACGAGACCTTGATGCGAATCTAGTGGTACGCTTAAATTCTTGTGGTCGAGGAGGCACCATCATCATGCTCGTCATCCTTTCCTCCTGGGTTGGTCGGAACTCCATTGGCAATCCCTTTCATCCAGTCATCTTTCAAGACGAGCAGATAATGCTCAAAATTTCTGATCCATACAGTAGAACTGGTTCAGTCAACGACGAGACCTTGATGCGAATCTAGTGGTACGCTTAAATTCTTGTGGTCGAGGAGTAGCACCATTCATCATCCTCGTCATCCTTTCCTCCTCCCTATGGTTGGTCGGAACTCCATTGGCAATCCCTTTTCATCCAGTCATCTTCAAGACGAGCAGATAAAAATTTCTGATCCATAAAGAACTGGTTCAGTCAACGACGAGACCTTTTGATGCGAATCTAGTGGTACGCTTAAATTCTTGCGGTCGAGGAGTAGCACTCATTCATCATCCTCGTCCTTTTCTTCCTCCTCCTATGGTTGGTCGAAACTCCATTGGCAATCCCTTTTCATCCAGTCATCTTTCAAGACGAGCAGATAATGTCTAAAATTTCTGATCCATACAGTAGAACTGGTTCAATAACGACGAGACCTTGATGCGAATCTAGTGGTACTTAAATTCTTGTGGTCGAGGAGTAGCACTCATTCATCATCTCGTCATCCTTTCCTCCTCCCTATGGTTGGTCGGAACCCATTGGCAATCCCTTTCCATCCAGTCATCTTTTTCAAGACGAGCAGATAATGTCTAAATTTCTGATCCATACAGTAGAACTGGTTCAATCAACGACGAGACCTTGATGCGAATCTAGTGGTACGCTTAAATTCTTGTGGTCGAGGAGTAGCACTCATTCATCATCCTCGTCATCCTTTCCTCCTCCCTATGGTTGGTCGAACTCCATTGGCAATCCCTTTCATCCAGTCATCTTTCAAGACGAGCAGATAATGTCTAAATTTCTGATCCATACAGTAGAACTGGTTCCAGTCAACGACGAGACCTTGATGCGAATCTAGTGGTACGCTTAAATTCTTGTGGTCGAGGAGGGTCATCTCAAGACGAGCATCATCTCGTCATCCTTTCCTCCTCCTCTATGGTTGGTCGAAACTCCATTGGCAATCCCTTTTCATCCAGTCATCTTTCAAGACGAGCAGATAATGTCTAAATTTCTGATCCATACAGTAGAACTGGTTCAGTCAACGACGAGACCTTGATGCGAATCTAGTGGTACGCTTAAATTCTTGTGGTCGAGGAGTAGCACTCATTCATCATCCTCGTCATCCTTTCATCCCTATGGTTGGTCGAAACCCATTGGCAATCCTTTTCATCCAGTCATCTTTCAAGACGAGCAGATAATGTCTAAATTTCTGATCCATACAGTAGAACTGGTTCAGTCAACGACGAGACCTTGATGCGAATCTAGTGGTACCTTAAATTCTTGTGGTCGAGGAGTCATCTCATTCATCATCCTCGTCATCCTTTCCTCCTCCCTATGGTTGGTCGGAACTCCATTGGCAATCCTTTTCATCCAGTCATCTTTCAAGACGAGCAGATAATGTCTAAATTTCTGATCCATACAGTAGAACTGGTTCAGTCAACGACGAGACCTTGATGCGAATCTAGTGGTACGCTTAAATTCTTGTGGTCGAGGAGTAGCACTCATTCATCATCCTCGTCATCCTTTCCTCCTCCCTATGGTTGGTCGAAACTCCATTGGCAATCCCTTTTCATCCAGTCATCTTTCAAGACGAGGCAGATAATGTCTAAATTTCTGATCCATACAGTAGAACTGGTTCAGCTCAACGACGAGACCTTGATGAATCTAGTGGTACGCTTAAATTCTTGTGGTCGAGGAGTAGCACTCATTCATCATCCTCGTCATCCTTTCCTCCTCCAGTCTAAGACGGTTGGTCGAAACTCCATTGGCAAATCCTTTCCATCCAGTCATCTTTCAAGGTTGGTCGAGCAGATAATGTCATCCAGTTCAAACGAGCAGATTTCTGATCCATACAGTAGAACTGGTTCAATCTAGTCAACGACGAGACATTGATGCGAATCTAGTGGTACGCTTAAATTCTTGCGGTCGAGGAGTAGCACTCATTTCATCATCCTCGTCATCCTTTCCCTCCTCCCTATGGTTGGTCGGAACTCCATTGGCAATCCCTTTTCATCCAGTCATCTTTCCAAGACGAGTCAACGCAGATAATGTCTAAATTTCTGATCCATACAGTAGAACTGGTTCAGTCAACGATCAGACCTTGATCCATACAGCGAATCTAGTGGTACGCTTAAATTCTTGCGGTCGAGGAGTAGCACTCATTCATCATCCTCGTCATCCTTTCCTCCTCCCTATGGTTGGTCGAAACTCCATTGGCAATCCTTTTCATCCAGTCATCTTTCAAGACGAGCAGATAATGTCTAAATTTCTGATCCATACAGTAGAACTGGTTCAGTCAACGACGAGACCTTGATGCGAATCTAGTGGTACGCTTAAATTCTTGTGGTCGAGGAGTAGCACATCATTCATCATTCATCATCCTCCTCCCTATGGTTGGTCATCCTTTCCTCCTCGAGCAGATAAAGTCTAAAATTTCTGGTTGGTCGAAATCTCCATTGGCAATAGCCCTTTCCATCCAACCCATTGTCATCTTTCAAGACGAGCAGATAATGTCTAAATTTCTGATCCATACAGTAGAACTAGTTCAATCAACGACGAGACCTTGATGCGAATCTAGTGGTACGCTTAAATTCTTGTGGTCGAGGAGTAGCACTCATTCATCATCCTCGTCATCCTTTCCTCCTCCCTATGGTTGGTCGAAACCCATTGGCAATCCTTTTCATCCAGTCATCTTTCAAGACGAGCAGATAATGTCTAAATTTCTGATCCATACAGTAGAACTGGTTCAGTCAACGACGAGACCTTGATGCGAATCTAGTGGTACGCTTAAATTCTTGTGGTCGAGGGAGTAGCACTCATTCATCATCCTCGTTCATCCTTTCCTCCTCCCCTATGGTTGGTCGAACTCCATTGGCAATCCCTTTTCATCCAGTCATCTTTCAAGACGAGCAGATAATGTCTAAATTTCTGATCCATACAGTAGAACTAGTTCAGTCAACGACTAGACCTTGATGCGAATCTAGTGGTACGCTTAAATTCTTGCGGTCGAGGAGTAGCACTCATTCATCATGCTCGTCATCCTTTCCTCCTCCCTATGGTTGGTCGGAACTCCATTGGCAATCCCTTTCCATCCAGTCATCTTTCAAGACGAGCAGATAATGTCAAATTTCTGATCCATAGTAGAACTAGTTCCAATCAACGACGAGACCTTGATGCGAATCTAGTGGGGTACGCTTAAATTCTTGCAGTCGAGGAGTAGTTCATCATCTCGTCCTTTCCTCCTCCCTATGGTTGGTCGAAACTCCATTGGCAATCCCTTTTCCAGTCATCAAGATGAGCATACCAAATTTCTGATTAGAAACTGGTTCAGTCAACGGCGAGACCTGATAATCTAGTGGTACGCTTAAATTCTTGTGAATCTCATCTTTCAAGACGAGCAGATAATGATTTCGATCCATACAGTAGAACTGGTTTCAGTCAACGACTTAAATTCTTGTGGTCGCTTAAATTCTTGGGTCGAGGAGTAGCACATTCATCATCCTCGTCATCCTTTCCTCCTCCCTATGGTTGGTCGGAACTCCATTGGCAATCCCTTTCCATCCAGTCATCTTTCAAGACGAGCAGATAATGTCAAATTTCTGATCCATACAGTAGAACTGGTTCAACGACGAGACCTTGATGAATCTAGTGGTACGCTTAAATTCTTGTGGTCGAGGAGTAGCACCCGATTCATCATCCTCGTCATCCTTTCCTCCTCCCCATGGTTGGTCGAAACTCCATTGGCAATCCCTTTTCATCCAGTCATCTTTCAAGACGAGCAGATAATATCTAAATTTCTGATCCATACAGTAGAACTGGTTCAGTCAACGACGAGACCTTGATGAATCTAGTGGTACGCTTAAATTCTTCATCCACTCATTCATCATCCTCGTCATCCTTTCCTCCTCCCTATGGTTGGTCGAAACTCCATTGGCAATCCTTTTCATCCAGTCATCTTTCAAGACGAGCAGATAATGTCTAAATTTCTGATCCATACAGTAGAACTGGTTCAATCAACGACGAGACCTTGATGCAAATCTAGTGGTACGCTTAAATTCTTGTGGTCGAGGAGTAGCACTCATTCATCATGCTCGTCATCCTTTCCTCCTCCCTATGGTTGGTCGAAACTCCATTGGCAATCCCTTTTCATCCAGTCATCTTTCAAGACGAGCAGATAATGTCTAAATTTCTGATCCATACAGTAGAACTGGTTCAGTCAACGACGAGACCTTGATGCGAATCTAGTGGTACGCTTAAATTCTTGTGGTCGAGGAGTAGCACTCATTCATCATGCGTCATCCTTTCCTCCTCCTCCTATGGTTGGTCAGAAAATGAAACTCCATTGGCAATCCTTTTCATCCAGTCATCTTTCAAGACGAGCAGATAATGTCTAAATTTCTGATCCATACAGTAGAACCTGTTCAGTCAACGACGAGACTTGATGCGAATCTAGTGGTACGCTTAAATTTTGGGTCGAGGAGTAGCACTCATTCATCATGCTCGTCATCCTTTTCCTCCTCCCTATGGTTGGTCGGAACTCCATTGGCAATCCCTTTTCATCCAGTCATCTTTCAAGACGAGCAGATAATGTCTAAATTTCTGATCCATACAGAACTAGTTCAATCAACGTAGAACTGGTTCAGTCAACGACGAGACCTGATGGTCGAATCTAGTGGTACGCTTAAATTCTTGTGGTCGAGGAGTAGCAATCATTCATCATCCTCGTCATCCTTTCCTCCTCCCTATGGTTGGTCGAAACTCCATTGGCAATCCCTTTTCATCCAGTCATCTTTCAAGACGAGCAGATAATGTCTAAATTTCTGATCCATACAGTTCAGAACTGGTTCCAGTGGTACGCAAATTCGACGAGGACCTTTCATGCGAATCTATGGTTGGTAACCCATTAAATTCATTGGGTCGAGGAGTAGATCACTCATTCATCATGCTCGTCATCCTTTCCAAGACTCCTCCCCTCTATGGTTGGTCGGAACTCCATTGGTCATTTTCCTCCTCCTTTTCATCCAGTCATCTTTCAAGACGAGCAGATAATGTCTAAATTTCTGATCCATACAGTAGAACTGGTTCAGTCAACGACGAGACCTTGATGCGAATCTAGTGGTACGCTTAAATTCTTGTGGTCGAGGAGTAGCACTCATTCATCATCCTCGTCATCCTTTCCTCCTCCTATGGTTGGTCGGAACTCCATTGGCAATCCCTTTTCATCCAGTCATCTTTCAAGACGAGCAGATAATGTCAAATTTCTGATCCATACAGTAGAACTGGTTCAGTCAACGACGAGACTTTGATGCGAATCTAGTGGTACGCTTTAAATTCTTGTGGTCGAGGAGTAGCACTCATTCATCATCCCTCGTCATCCTTTCCTCCTCCTCTATGGTTGGTCGAAACTCCATTGGCAATCCCTTTCATCCAGTCATCTTTCAAGACGAGCAGATAATGTCTAAATTTCTGATCCATACAGTAGAACTGGTTTCAGTCAACGACGAGACCTTGATGCGAATCTAGTGGTACGCTTAAATTCTTGCGGTCGAGGAGTAGCACTCATTCATCATCCTCGTCATCCTTTCCTCCTCCCATGGTTGGTCGAAACCCATTGGCAATCCTTTTCATCCAGTCATCTTTCAAGACGAGCAGATAATGTCTAAATTTCTGATCCATACAGTAGAACTGGTTCAGTCAACGACGAGACCTTGATGCGAATCTAGTGGTACGCTTAAATTTTGTGGTCGAGGAGTAGCACTCATTCATCATGCTCGTCATCCTTTCCTCCTCCCTATGGTTGGTCGGAACTCCATTGGCAATCCTTTCCATCCAGTCATCTTCAAGACGAGCAGATAATGTCTAAATTTCTGATCCATACAGTAGAACTAGTTCAATCAACGACGAGACTCCTTGATGCAAATCGGGTACGCGTGGTCGAGGAGGCACCGTCTTGATGCGAATCTATTGGTACGTCTTAAATTTTGTCGAGGAGTAGCACTCATTCATCATCCTCGTCATCCTTTCATGCTCCTCCCTATGGTTGGTCGAAACTCCATTGGCAATCCCTTTTCATCCAGTCATCTTTCAAGACGAGCAGATAATGTCTAAATTTCTGATCCATACAGTAGAACTGGTTCAGTCAACGACGAGACTTTGATGCGAATCTAGTGGTACGCTTAAATTCTTGCGGTCGAGGAGTAGCACCCATTCATCATCCTCGTCATCCTTTCCTCCTCCTATGGTTGGTCGAAACTCCATTGGCAATCCCTTTCATCCAGTCATCTTTCAAGACGAGCAGATAATGTCCAATTTCTGATCCATACAGTAGAACTGGTTCAGTCAACGACGAGACCTTGATGCGAATCTAGTGGTACGCTTAAATTCTTGTGGTCGAGGAGTAGCACTCATTCATCATCCTCGTCATCCTTTCCTCCCCCTATGGTTGGTCGGAACTCCATTGGCAACCTTTTCATCCAGTCATCTTTCAAGACGAGCAGATAATAGAACTCTCAAATTTGATGATCCATACAGTAGAACTGGTTCAGTCAACGAGCAGATAATGTCGAGACCTTGATGCGAATCTAGTGGTACGCTTAAATTCTTGTGGTCGAGGAGTAGCACTCATTCATCATCCTCGTCATCCTTTCCTCCTCCCTATGGTTGGTCGGAACTCCATTGGCAATCCCTTTCCATCCAGTCATCTTTCAAGACGAGCAGATAATGTCTAAATTTCTGATCCATACAGTAGAACTGGTTCAGTCAACGACGAGACCTTGATGCGAATCTAGTGGTACGCTTAAATTCTTGCGGTCGAGGAGTAGCACTCATTCATCATCCTCGTCATCCTTTCCTCCTCCCTATGGTTGGTCGAAACTCCATTGGCAATCCCTTTTCATCCAGTCATCTTTCAAGACGAGCAGATAATGTCTAAATTTCTGATCCATACAGTAGAACTGGTTCAGTCAACGACGAGACCTTGATGCGAATCTAGTGGTACGCTTAAATTCTTGTGGTCGAGGAGTAGCACTCATTCATCATGCTCGTCATCCTTTCCTCCTCCCTATGGTTGGTCGGAACTCCATTGGCAATCCCTTTTCATCCAGTCATCTTTCAAGACGAGCAGATAATGTCTAAATTTCTGATCCATACAGTAGAACTCGTTCAGTCAACGACGAGACCTTTGATGCCCGAATCTAGTGGTACGCTTAAATTCTTGTGGTCGAGGAGTAGCACTCATTCATCATCCTCGTCATCCTTTCCTCCTCCCTATGGTTGGTCGAAACTCCATTGGCAATCCTTTTCATCCAGTCATCTTTCAAGACGAGCAGATAATGTCTAAATTTCTGATCCATACAGTAGAACTGGTTCAGTCAACGACGAGACCTTCATACGCGAAATCTTGTGGTACGCTTAAATTCTTGCAGGTCGAACCCATTGTCATCGAATCCCTTTCCACTCAGCACTCATTCATCATCCTCGTCATCCGACGAGACCTTTCCTCCTCCGCTATGGTTGGTCGGAACCTCCATTGGGTCGAATTGGCAATCCTTTTCATCCAGTCATCTTTTCAAGACGAGCAGATAATGTCTAAATTTCTGATCCATACAGTAGAACTGGTTCAGTCAACGACGAGACCTTGATGCGAATCTAGTGGTACGCTTAAATTCTTGTGGTCGAGGAGAAGCACTCATTCATCATGCCTCGTCATCCTTTCCTCCTCCCTATGGTTGGTCGGAACTCCATTGGCAATCCCTTTTCATCCAGTCATCTTTCAAGACGAGCAGATAATGTCTAAATTTCTGATCCATACAGTAGAACTGGTTCCGTCAACGACGAGACCTTGATGCGAATCTAGTGGTACGCTTAAATTCTTGTGGTCGAGGAGTAGCACTCATTCATCATCCTCGTCATCCTTTCCTCCTCCCTATGGGTTGGTCGAAACTCCATTGGCAATCCCTTTTCATCCAGTCATCTTTCAAGACGAGCAGATAATGTCTAAATTTCTGATCCATACAGTAGAACTGGTTCAGTCAACGACGAGACCTTGATGCGAATCTAGTGGTACGCTTAAATTCTTTACAGTCGAGGAGTAGCACTCATTCATCATCCTCGTCATCCTTTCCTCCTCCCTATGGTTGGTCGAACTCCATTGGCAATCCCTTTTCATCCAGTCATCTTTCAAGACGAGCAGATAATGTCTAAATTTCTGATCCATACAGTAGAACTGGTTCAATCAACGACGAGACCTTGATGCGAATCTAGTGGTACGCTTAAATTCTTGCGGTCGAGGAGTAGCACTCATTCATCATCCTCGTCATCCTTTCCTCCTCACTATGGTTGGTCGAAACCCATTGGCAATCCTTTCCATCCAGTCATCTTCAAGACGAGCAGATAATGTCTAAATTTCGATCCATACAGTAGAACTGGTTCAGTCAACGACGAGACCTTTTTGATGCGAATCTAGTGGTACGCTTAAATTCTTGTGGTCGAGGAGTAGCACTCATTCATCATGCTCGTCATCCTTTCCTCCTCCCTATGGTTGGTCGAACCCATTGTCATCCTTTTTCATCCAGTCATCTTTCAAGACGAGCAGATAATGTCCAAATGGCCATAAAGAACTAGTTTCAACGACGAGACCTTTTCCATCCAGTAGAATTCACATCTTCAAGTTGGTCGAACGATCGACGACCTATGCGAATCTGGTCGAAAATTCTGTGGTCGAGGGTGGCATTTCATCATGAATCCCCTTTGGTTGGTCGGAACTCCAGTCAATCTTCAAGATAATGCTCTGATCCATACAGTAGAACTGGTTCAGTCAACGACGAGACCTTGATGCGAATCTAGTGGTACGCTTAAATTCTTGTGGTCGAGGAGTAGCACTCATTCATCATGCTCGTCATCCTTTCCTCCTCCCTATGGTTGGTCGGAACTCCATTGGCAATCCTTTTCATCCAGTCATCTTTCAAGACGAGCAGATAATGTCTAAATTTCTGATCCATACAGTAGAACTGGTTCAGTCAACGACGAGACCTTGATGCGAATCTAGTGGTACGCTTAAATTCTTGCGGTCGAGGAGTAGCACTTCATCATGCTCGTCATCCTTTCCTCCTCCTATGGTTGGTCGAAACTCATTGGCAATCCTTTCCATCCAGTCATCTTTCAAGACGAGCAGATAATGTCTAAATTTCATCCATACAGTAGAACTAGTTCAGTCAACGACGAGACCTTGATGCGAATCTAGTGGTACGCTTAAATTCTTGTGGTCGAGGAGAGTAGCACTCATTCATCATCCTCGTCATCCTTTCCTCCTCCCTATGGTTGGTCGAAACTCCATTGGCAATCCTTTTCATCCAGTCATCTTTCAAGACGAGCAGATAATGTCTAAATTTCTGATCCATACAGTAGAACTGGTTCAGTCAACGACGAGACCTTGATGCGAATCTAGTGGTACGCTTAAATTCTTTGTGGTCGAGGAGTAGCACTCATTCATCATCCTCGTCATCCTTTCCTCCTCCCTATGGTTGGTCGGAACTCCATTGGCAATCCCTTTTCATCCAGTCATCTTTCAAGACGAGCAGATAATGTCTAAATTTCTGATCCATACAGTAGAACTGGTTCAATCAACGACGAGACCTTTTGATGCGAATCTAGTGGTACGCTTAAATTCTTACGGTCGAGGAGTAGCACTCATTCATCATAATGTCTCGTCATCCTTTCCTCCTCCCTATGGTTGGTCGGAACTCCATTGGCAATCCCTTTTCATCCAGTCATCTTTCAAGACGAGCAGATAATGTCTAAATTTCTGATCCATACAGTAGAACTGGTTCAGTCAACGACGAGACCTTGATGCGAATCTAGTGGTACGCTTAAATTCTTGCGGTCGAGGAGTAGCACTCATTCATCATCCTCGTCATCCTTTCCTCCTCCCTATGGTTGGTCGAAACTCCATTGGCAATCCCTTTTCATCCAGTCATCTTTCAAGACGAGCAGATAATGTCTAAATTTCTGATCCATACAGTAGAACTGGTTCAGTCAACGACGAGACCTTGATGCGAATCTAGTGGTACGCTTAAATTCTTGTGGTCGAGGAGTAGCACTCATTCATCATGCTCGTCATCCTTTCCTCCTCCCTATGGTTGGTCGGAACTCCATTGGCAATCCCTTTCCATCCAGTCATCTTTCAAGACGAGCAGATAATGTCTAAATTTCTGATCCATACAGTAGAACTAGTTCAATCAACGACGAGACCTTGATGCGAATCTAGTGGTACGCTTAAATTCTTGTGGTCGAGGAGTAGCACTCATTCATCATGCTCGTCATCCTTTCCTCCTCCCTATGGTTGGTCGAAACTCCATTGGCAATCCCTTTTCATCCAGTCATCTTTCAAGACGAGCAGATAATGTCTAAATTTCTGATCCATACAGTAGAACTGGTCAGCGTCAACGACGAGACCTTGATGCAAATCTAGTGGTACGCTTAAATTTTGTGGTCGAGGAGTAGCACTCATTCATCATGCTCGTCATCCTTTCTCCTCCCTATGGTTGGTCGGAACTCCATTGGCAATCCTTTTCATCCAGTCATCTTTCAAGACGAGCAGATAATGTCTAAATTTCAGATCCATACAGTAGAACTGGTTCAGTCAACGACGAGACCTTTGATGCGAATCTAGTGGTACGCTTAAATTCTTGTGGTCGAGGAGTAGCACTCATTCATCATCCTCGTCATCCTTTCCTCCTCCCTATGGTTGGTCGAAACTCCATTGGCAATCCCCTTTTCATCCAGTCATCTTTCAAGACGAGCAGATAATGTCTAAATTTCTGATCCATACAGTAGAACTGGTTCAGTCAACGACGAGACCTTGATGCGAATCTAGTGGTACGCTTAAATTCTTGCGGTCGAGGAGTAGCACTCATTCATCATCCTCGTCATCCTTTCCTCCTCACTATGGTTGGTCGGAACTCCATTGGCAATCCCTTTTCATCCAGTCATCTTTCAAGACGAGCAGATAATATCTAAATTTCTGATCCATACAGTAGAACTGGTTCAGTCAACGACGAGACCTTGATGCGAATCTAGTGGTACGCTTAAATTCTTGTGGTCGAGGAGTAGCACTCATTCATCATGCTCGTCATCCTTTCCTCCTCCCCATGGTTGGTCGGAACTCCATTGGCAATCCCTTTCCATCCAGTCATCTTTCAAGACGAGCAGATAATGTCTAAATTTCTGATCCATACAGTAGAACTAGTTCAGTCAACGACGAGACCTTGATGCGAATCTAGTGGTACGCTTAAATTCTTGTGGTCGAGGAGTAGCACTCATTCATCATCCTCGTCATCCTTTCCTCCTCCCTATGGTTGGTCGGAAACCCATTGGCAATCCCTTTTCATCCAGTCATCTTTCAAGACGAGCAGATAATGTCTAAATTTCTGATCCATACAGTAGAACTGGTTCAGTCAACGGCGAGACCTTGATGCGAATCTAGTGGTACGCTTAAATTCTTGTGGTCGAGGAGTAGCACTCATTCATCATCCTCGTCATCCTTTCCTCCTCCCTATGGTTGGTCGGAACTCCATTGGCAATCCCTTTTCATCCAGTCATCTTTCAAGACGAGCAGATAATGTCTAAATTTCTGATCCATACAGTAGAACTGGTTCAGTCAACGACGAGACTTTGATGCGAATCTAGTGGTACGCTTAAATTCTTGTGGTCGAGGAGGTAGCACTCATTCATCATCCTCGTCATCCTTTCCTCCTCCCTATGGTTGGTCGGAACTCCATTGGCAATCCCTTTCATCCAGTCATCTTTCAAGACGAGCAGATAATGTCTAAATTTCTGATCCATACAGTAGAACTGGTTCAGTCAACGACGAGACCTTGATGCGAATCTAGTGGTACGCTTAAATTCTTGCGGTCGAGGAGTAGCACTCATTCATCATCCTCGTCATCCTTTCCTCCTCCCTATGGTTGGTCGAACCCATTGGCAATCCCTTTTCATCCAGTCATCTTCAAGACGAGCAGATAATGTCTAAATTTCGATCCATACAGCAGAACTGGTTCAGTCAACGACGAGACCTTGATGCCTGATGCGAATCTAGTGGCACGCTTTTAATTCTTGTGGTCGAGGAGTAGCACTCATTCATCATCCTCGTCATCCTTTCCTCCTCCCTATGGTTGGTCGGAACTCCATTGGCAATCCCTTTTCATCCAGTCATCTTTCAAGACGAGCAGATAATGTCTAAATTTCAGATCCATACAGTAGAACTGTTTCAGTCAACGACGAGACCTTGATGCGAATCTAGTGGTACGCTTAAATTCTTGTGGTCGAGGAGGCACCTCATTCATCATCCTCGTCATCCTTTCCTCCTCCCTATGGTTGGTCGGAACCCATTGGCAATCCCTTTCATCCAGTCATCTTTCAAGACGAGCAGATAATGTCTAAATTTCTGATCCATACAGTAGAACTGGTTCAGTCAACGACGAGACCTTGATGCGAATCTAGTGGTACGCTTAAATTCTTGTGGTCGAGGAGTAGCACTCATTCATCATCCTCGTCATCCTTTCCTCCTCCCTATGGTTGGTCGGAACTCCATTGGCAATCCTTTTCATCCAGTCATCTTTCAAGACGAGCAGATAATGTCTAAATTTCTGATCCATACAGTAGAACTGGTTCAGTCAACGACGAGACCTTCATGCGAATCTAGTGGTACGCTTAAATTCTTGCGGTCGAGGAGTAGCACTCATTCATCATGTCGTCATCCTTTCCTCCTCCCTATGGTTGGTCGGAACTCCATTGGCAATCCTTTTCATCCAGTCATCTTTCAAGACGAGCAGATAATGTCTAAATTTCTGATCCATACAGTAGAACTAGTTCAACGATGAGACAACGACGAGACCTTGATGCGAATCTAGTGGTACGCTAAAATTCTTGCGGTCGAGGAGTAGCACTCATTCATCATCCTCGTCATCCTTTCCTCCTCCCATGGTTGGTCGGAACTCCATTGGCAATCCCTTTTCATCCAGTCATCTTTCAAGACGAGCAGATAATGTCTAAATTTCGATCCATACAGTAGAACTGGTTCAGTCAACGACGAGACCTTGATGCGAATCTAGTGGTACGCTTAAATTTTTGTGGTCGAGGAGTAGCACTCATTCATCATCCTCGTCATCCTTTCCTCCTCCCTATGGTTGGTCGGAACCCATTGGCAATCCCTTTCATCCAGTCATCTTTCAAGACGAGCAGATAATGTCTAAATTTCTGATCCATACAGTAGAACTGGTTCAGTCAACGACGAGACCTTGATGCGAATCTAGTGGTACGCTTAAATTTTTGCGGTCGAGAGTAGCACTCTATTCATCATCCTCGTCATCCTTTTCCTCCTCCCCTATGGTTGGTCGAAACCCATTGGCAATCCTTTTCATCCAGTCATCTTTCAAGACGAGCAGATAATGTCTAAATTTCTGATCCATACAGGAACTGGTTCAGTCAACGACGAGACCTTGATGCGAATCTAGTGGTACGCTTAAATTCTTGTGGTCGAGGTAGTACTCATTCATCATCCTCGTCATCCTTTCCTCCTCCCCGGGTTGGTCGGAACTCCATTGGCAATCCCTTTCATCCAGTCATCTTTTCAAGACGAGCAGATAATGTCTAAATTTCTGATCCACAGTAGAACTGGTTCAGTCAACGACGAGACCTTGATGCGAATCTAGTGGTACGCTTAAATTCTTGTGGTCGAGGAGTAGCACTCCATTCATCATCTCGTCATCCTTTCCTCCTCCCTATGGTTCGTCGGAACTCCATTGGCAATCCCTTTTCATCCAGTCATCTTTCAAGACGAGCAGATAATGTCTAAATTTCTGATCCATACAGTAGAACTGTTTCAGTCAACGACGAGACCTTGCGAATCTGGTGGTGCTTAATCTGGTCGAGGAGCGCTACGCTTCGTCAATCCTCTTTGCGGTTGGTCAGAACATCCATTGCAATCCCTTTTCATCCAGTCATCTTTCATCCTCGATCCATCAGTAGAACTGGTTCTCCTCGACTATGGAATCTGTGTACGCTTTAATTCTCCATTCGGGAGTAGCAATTCATCATCCTTTCCATCATGGTCATCTTTCAATCCCTTTCCATCCTGTCATCTTTCATACGATAGATAATGTCTAATTTCTGATCCATACAGTAGAACTGGTTCAATCAACGACGAGACCTTGATGCGAATCTAGTGGTACGCTTAAATTCTTGTGGTCGAGGAGTAGCACTCGTTCATCATCCTCGTCATCCTTTCCTCCTCCCTATGTGGTTGGTCGGAACTCCATTGACAATCCCTTTCATCCAGTCATCTTTCAAGACGAGCAGATAATGTCCAAATTTCTATCCATACAGTAGAACTGGTTCAGTCAACGACGAGTCCTTGATGCGAATCTAGTGGTACGCTTAAATTTTGTGGGTCGGTGTAGCACTCATTCATCATGCTCGTCATCCTTTCTCCTCCTATGGTTGGTCGGAACTCCATTTCCAATCTTTTCATCCAGTCATCTTTCAAGACGAGCAGATAATGTCTAAATTTCTGATCCATACAGTAGAACTGGTTCAATCAACGACGAGACCTTGATGCGAATCTAGTGGTACGCTTAAATTCTTGTGGTCGAGGTAGCACTCATTCATCATGCTCGTCATCCTTTCCTCCTCCCTATGGTTGGTCGAAACTCCATTGGCAATCCCTTTCCATCCAGTCATCTTTCAAGACGAGTAGATAATGTCTAAATTTCTGATCCATACAGTAGAACTAGTTCAGTCAACGACGAGACCTTCATGCGAATCTAGTGGTACGCTTAAATTCTTGCAGTCGAGAGTAGCACTCATTCATCATCCTCGTCCTTTCCTCCTCCCCTATGGTTGGTCAAACTCCGTTGGCAATCCCTTTTCATTCCAGTCATCTTTCAAGACGAGCAGATAATGTCTAAATTTCTGATCCATACAGTAGAACTAGTTCAATCAACGACGAGACCTTTGATGCGAATCTAGTGGTACGCTTAAAATTCTTGCGGTCGAGGGTAGCACTCATTCATCATCCTCGTCATCTTTCCTCCTCCCTATGGTTGGTCGAACTCCATTGGTAATCCCTTTTCATCCAGTCATCTTTCAAGACAGGCAGATAATGTCTAAATTTCTGATCCATACAATAGAACTGGTTCAGTCAACGACAAGACCTTGATGCGAATCTAGTGGCACGCTTAAATTCTTGTGGTCGAGGTAGCACTCATTCATCATCCTCGTCATCCTTTCCTCCTCCACAATGGTTGGTCCAAAGGAACTCCATTGGCAATCCTTTCATCCAGTCATCTTTCAAAGACGAGCAGATAATGTCTAAATTTCTGGTCCATACAGTAGAACTGGTTCAGTCAACGACGAGACCTTGATGCAGAACTTAGTGGTGCGCTTAAATTCTTGTGGTCGAGGAGTAGCACTCATTCATCATCCTCGTCATCCTTTCCTCCTCCCTATGGTTGGTCAGACTCCATTGGCAATCCCTTTTCATCCAGTCATCTTTTCAAGACGAGCAGATAATGTCTAAATTTCATCCATACAGTAGAACTGGTTCAGTCAACGACGAGACCTTGATGCGAATCTAGTGGTACGCTTAAATTCTTTTGGTCGAGGTAGCACTCGATTCATCATCCTCGTCATCCTTTTCCTCCTCACTATGGTTGGTCGGAACTCCATTGGCAATCCTTTTCATCCAGTCATCTTTCAAAGACGAGCAGATAATGTCTAAATTTCTGATCCATACAGTAGAACTGTTTCAGTCAACGACGAGACCTTGATGCGAATCTAGTGGTACGCTTAAATTCTTGTGGTCGAGGAGTAGCACTCATTCATCATCCTATCATCCTTTCCTCCTCCCTATGGTTTCCGGAACTCATTGGCAAACCTTTCATCCAGTCATCTTTCAATGCGAGCAGATAATGTCTAAATTTCCCAGTCCATACAGTAGAACTTTTCAGTCAACGACGAAGACCTTGATGCGAATCTAGTCGCTAAATTCTTGTGGTCGAGGAGTAGCACTCATTCATCATCCATCATCATGGTTGGTCCAGACTCCATTGGCAACCTTTTCATCCAGTCATCTTTCAAGACGAGCAGATATCCTAAATTTCAGAATCCGCTGAAGAACTGGTTCAGTCAACGACGAGACCTTGATGCAGAATTCTGGTACGCTTAAATTCTTGTGGTCGAGGAGTAGCACTCATCATCATCCTCGTCATCCTTTCCCTCCTCCTATGGTTGGTCGAACTCCATTGGTAATCCCCTTTTCATCCAGTCATCTTTCAAGACGAGCAGATAATGTCTAAATTTCAGATCCATACAGTAGAACTGGTTCAGTCAACGACGAGACCTTGATGCGAATCTAGTGGTACGCCAAATTCTTGTGGTCGAGGAGTAGCACTCATTCATCATCCTTGTCATCCTTTCCTCCTCCCTATGGTTGGTCGTGGAAACTCCATTGGCAATCCCTTTTCATCCAGTCATCTTTCAAGACGAGCAGATAATGTCTAAATTTCGATCCATACAGTAGAACTCGTTCAGTCAACGACGAGACTTTTGATGCGAATCTAGTGGTACGCTTAAATTCTTGTGGTCGAAGTAGCACTCATTCATCATCCTCGTCATCCTTTCCTCCTCCCTATGGTTGGTCGGAACTCCATTGGCAAATCCCCTTTCCATCCAGGTCATCTTTCTCCAGATTCCTGATCAGATCCTGAATGTCTAAATTTCTCCCTGACTCCATACAGTGATAAACAAGTTCAGTCAGCGGCAAAAATGCCTTCATGCAGACGAGTCTGCTCGGGTAAGGTTCTTGTAATCGATTTTAATTGAGCTTTATACTCATTCATCATTATCGTAATACTTCCACTCCTCCCAACTGATGTTGGTCCTGAAACTCCGTGGACGTATATTTTCGTCCAGTCATCTTTCAAAGACGAGCAGATAATGTCTAAATTCTAATCCATACAGTAGAACTGGTTCAGTCAGCAGCGAGACAACTTGATGCGAATCTAGTGGTACGCTTAAATTCTTGTGTGGTCGAGGTAGCACTCATTCATCATCATAATCATCTTTCCTCCCCTCCCTATAGTTGAATCGGAACTGCATTGGCAATCCCTTTTCATCCAGTCATCTTTCAAGACGAGCAGATAATGTCTAAATTTCTAATCCATACAGTAAACTGGTTCAGTCAACGACGAGACCTTGATGCGAATGATGCGAATCATATCATAGTGGTACGCTTAAATTCTTGTAATCGAGGAGGTAGCAACGACATTCATCATCCTTAAATTCGTCATCCTTTCCCTCCATCCTCCCCCGCGTTGGTCGGAACTCCATTGGCAATCCTTTCATCCAGTCATCTTTCAAGACGAGCAGATAATGTCTAAATTTCTGATCCATACAGTAGAACTGGTTCAGCCAACGACGAGACCTTGATGCGAATCTAGTGGTACGCTTAAATTCTTGTGGTCGAGGAGTAGCACTCATTCATCATCCTCGTTTTGTGGTCATCCTTTCCATCCTCCCCCTATGGTTGGTCGGAACTCCATTGGCAATCCTTTTCATCCAGTCATCTTTCAAGACGAGCAGATAATGTCTAAATTTCAGATCCATACAGTAGAACTGTTTCAATCAACGACGAGACTTTGATGCGGAATCTAGTGGTACGCTTAAATTCTTCCAATGGTCGAGACGAGTAGCGAATCTACTCATTCATCATCCTCGTCATCCTTTCCTCCTCCTTATGGTTGGTCGAACCTTTTCTCCATTGGCAATCCCTTTCATCCTGTCATCTTTCAAGACGAGCAGATAATGCCCCAAATTTTGTGGTCGAGGTGATCCACAGTAGAACTGGTTCAGTCAACGACGAGACTTTGATGCGAATCTAGTGGTGACGCTTTAATTCTTGTGGTCGAGGAGTAGCACTCATTCATCATCCTCGTCATCCTTTCTCCTCCCTATGTGGTTGGTCGGAACTCCATTGGCAATCCTTTCCATCCTGTCATCTTTCAAGACGAGCAGATGGCCGTCTAAATTTCTGATCCATACAGAAGAACTGGTTCAATCAACGACCTTGAGACCTTTGATGCGAATCTCTAGTGGTACGCTAAATTCTTGTGGTCGAGGAGTAGCACTCATTCATCATGCCTCGTCATCCTTTCCTCCTCCTATGGTTGGTCCATTGAAATCTCCATCTTTCAAGACAATAATATAAATTTCTTTTCATCCAGTCATCTTTCAAGACGAAATTCTTTACGCAGCATAATCATCCTAACTATGGTTGGTCGAATGATCCATCCTGTCGTCTTCCACAGTAGAATACTGGTCATACAGTAGAACTGGTTCAATGACGAGACCTTGATTTGAATCCAGTGGTACGCTTAAATTCTTGTGGTCGAGGTAGCTTTCATTCATCATGCTCGTCATCCTTTTCCTCCTCCCCTGGTTGGTCCAGAACTCCATTGGCAACCTTTCCATCCAGTCATCTTTCAAGACGAGCAGATAATGCTCCAAATTTCTGATCCGCCAGTAGAAATTAGTTCAATCAACGGCAGGACCTTCATGCGAATCTAGTGGTACGCTTAAATTCTTGTGGTCGAGAGCAGCACTCATTCATCATGCTCATCATCCTTTCCTCCTCCCTATGGTTGGTCAAAACTCCATTGACAAATCCTTTTCATCCAGTCATCTTTCAAGACAGGCAGATAATGTCTAAATTTCTGATCCATACAGTAGAACTGGTTCAGTCAACGATGAGACCTTTGATGCGAATCTAGTGGTACGCTTAAATTCTTGTGGTCGAGGAGTAGCACTCATTCATCATCCTCGTCATCCTTTCCTCCTCCCCATGCTGGTCGAACTCCATTGGCAATCCTTTTCATCCAGTCATCTTTCAAGATGAGCAGCAGATTTTGCTCTAAATTTCTGATCCATACATAGAAACCAGGTTCAATCAACGACAAGAGACCTTGATGCGAATCTAGTTGGTACGCTTAAATTCTTGCGGTCGAGGAGCGGCACCATTCATCATCCTCGTCATCCTTTCCTCCTCCTATGGTTGGTCGGAACTCCATTGGTAAAGTCCCTTTCATCCAGTCATCTTTCAAAGACGAGCAGATAATGTTCAAATTTCTGATCCGCCTGGTAGAACTGGTTCAGTCAACGACGAGACCTTGATGCGAATCTAGTGGCACGCTTAAATTTTGGTGGTCGAGGAGTAGCACTCATTCATCATCCTCGTCATCCTTTCCTCCTCCCTATGGTTGGTCAAAACTCCATTGGTAAATCCCTTTTCATCCAGTCATCTTTCAAGACGAGCAGATAATGCTAAATTTCATCCATACAGTAGAACTGGTTCAGTCAACGACGAGACCTGATGCGAATCTGGTGGTACGCTTAAATTTTGTGGTCGAGGGTAGCACTCATTCATCATCCTCGTCATCCTTTCCTCCTCCCGGTTGGTCGGAACTCATTGGCAATCCCTTTTCATCCAGTCATCTTTCAAAGACGAGCAGATAATGTCTAAATTTCATCCATACAGTAGAACTGGTTGTCCACGACGAGACCTTGATGCGAATCTAGTGGCACGCTTAAATTCTTGCAGTCGAGGAGTAGCACTCATTCATCATCCTCGTCATCTTTCCTCCTCCCTGGTTGAGTCGAACTCCATTGGCAAACCTTTCATCCAGTCATCTTTCAAGACGAGCAGATAATGCCTAAATTTAAATCCATACAGTAGAACTGTTTCAGTCAACGACGGCGACCTTGATGCGAATCTAGTGGTACGCTTAAATTCTTGTGGTCGAGGAGTAGCACTCGTTCATCATCCTCATCATCCTTTCCTTCCCTATGGTTGGTCGGAACTCCATTGGCAACCCTTTTCATCCAGTCATCTTTTCAATACGAGCAGATAATGTCTAAATTTCGATCTGTACCATTAACTGGTTCAGTCAACGACGAGACAGCAATGCGAATCTAGTGGTACGCTTAAATTCTTGTGGTCGAGGAGAAGCACTCATCATCATCCTCGTCATCCTTTCCTCCTCCCTATGTTGGTCGAACTCCATTGGCAATCCTTTCATCCAGTCATCTTTCAAGACGAGCAGATAATGTCTAAATTTCAGATCCATACGGTAGAACCGGTTCAGTCAACGACGAGACCTTGATGCGAATCTAGTGGTACGCCAAATTCGCACGGTCGAGGTATAGTACTCAATCATCCTCGTCATCCTTTCCTCCTCCCTTGCGGCGGTTGGTCCAGGAAACCATTGGCAATCCCTTTTCATCCAGTCATCTTTCAAGACGAGCAGATAATGTCTAAATTTCGATCCATACAGTAGAACTGGTTCAGTCAACGACAGAGACCTTGATGCCGAATTAAATTCTGGGTGGTCGAGGAGTAGCACTCATTCATGGTCCTCGTCACTTCCTATGGTTGGCCGAAACCCATCGTCATCCTTTCCTCCTCCCTTTGGTCCTATTGTTGTCTCCAGATTCCTGATGTCAGATCCTGAATGTCCAACCTGTCCCTTCAGGAACAGGCAGATAACCTAAATTTCTGATCATACAGTGTAAAAATGCCATTCAATCAACGATGAGACCTTGATGCAGATCTAGTGGTGGCAAACTGTAATCGATTTTAATTGAGGTCCCGGTACTCATTCATCTCAGTTATCTGTTTTCCTCTCCCTATGGGATCTCCAACTGATGTTCTCCTGATTTTTAATCCCTTTTCATCCAGTCATCTTTCAAGACAGAGCAGATAATGTCTAATTCGATCCTTTGGTAGAACCTGGTTTGATCAACATGGTCCTTGATGCGATCTGGTGGTGCAATTCTTGTGGTCGGTGTAGCACTCATTGTCATGCTCATCTTTCCTCCTCTATGGTTGGTCAGAACTCCATTGGCAATCACTTTTCCATCAGTCATCTTAAAGACGAGCAGATAATGTCTAATTTCCTACGAATCCTTACAATGCATTGATTCAATCAACGACGAGACCTTCTTTGAATCTAGTGGTACACTTGGTACTTCTTGCGGTCGAGGGTAGCACTCATTCATCATGCTCGTCATCCTCCTATGGTTGATTCAGACTCCATTAAGCATCCTTTTCCATTCAGTCATCTTTCAAGACGCAGATAATGTCTAAATTTCTGATCCATACAGTAGAACTGGTTCAATCAACGACGGACCTTGATGCGAATCTGGTGGTACGCTTAAATTCTTGTGGTCGAGGAGCACTCATTCATCATCCTCGTCATCCTTCCCTCCTCCTATGGTTGGTCCGAACTCCATTGGAAATCTTTTCATCCAGTCATCTTTCAAGACGAGCAGATAATGTCTAAATTTCTAATCCATACAGTAGAACTGGTTCAGTCAACGACGACCTTGATGCGAATCTAGTGGTACGCTTAAATTCTTGTGGTCGAGGAGAAGCACCATTCATCATCCTCGTCATCCTTTCCTCCTCCCTATGGTTGGTCAGAACTCCATTGGCAAAGTCCCTTTCCATCCAGTCATCTTTCAAGACGACTAGATAATGTCAAATTTCTGATCCATACAGTAGAACCAGTTCAATCAACGACAGAGACCTTGATGCGAATCTAGTGGTACGCTTAATTTTTGTCGGGAGTAGCACTCATTCATCATCCTCATCCTTTCCTCCTCCCTATGGTTGGTCGGAAACTCCATTGGCAATCCCCTTTCATCCAGTCATCTTTCAAGACAGTGGGATAATGTCTAAATTTCTGATCCATACAGTAGAACTGGTTCGATCAACGACGAGACCTTGATGCGAATCTAGTGGTACGCTTAAATTCTTGCGGTCGAGGAGTAGCACTCATTCATCATCCTCCTCCTCACTCTGTCATCCTTTCCTCCTCCCCTGGTTGGTCTGGTTCAGAAACTCCATTGGCGGCTTTAATCCTTTTCATCCAGTCATCTTTCAAGACAGGCAGATAATGTCTAAATTTCTGATCCATACAGTAGAACTGGTTCAGTCAACGACGAGACCTTGATGCGAATCTAGTGGTACGCTTAAATTTTTGGTGGTCGAGGAGTAGCACTCATTCATCATCCTCGTCATCCTTTCCTCCTCCCTATGGTTGGTCGGAACTCCATTGGCAATCCTTTTCATCCAGTCATCTTTCAAGACGAGCAGATAATGTCTAAATTTCTGATCCATACAGTAGAACTGGTTCAGTCAACGACGAGACAACGATGCGAATCTAGTGGTACGCTTAAATTCTTGTGGTCGAGGAGTAGCACTCATTCATCATCCTCGTCATCCTTTCCTCCTCCCTATGGTTTGGTCGGAACTCCATTGGCAATCCCTTTTCATCCAGTCATCTTTCAAGACGAGCAGATAATGTCTAAATTTCTAATCCATACAGTAGAACTGGTTCCAGTCAACGACGAGACCTTGATGCGAATCTAGTGGTACGCTTAAATTCTTGTGGTCGAGGAGTAGCACTCATTCATCATCCTCAATATCCTTTCCTCCTCCCTATGGTTGGTCGGAACTCCATTGGCAATCCTTTTCATCCAGTCATCTTTCAAGACGAGCAGATAATGTCTAAATTTCTGATCCATACAGTAGAACTGTTTCAGTCAACGACGAGACCTTGATGCGAATCTAGTGGTACGCTTAAATTCTTGTGGTCGAGGAGTAGCACTATTCATTCATCATCCTCGTCATCCTTTCCTCCTTTCAAGACCTTATGGTTCGTCGGAACTCCATTGGCAATCCTTTTCATCCAGTCATCTTTCAAGACGAGCAGATAATGTCTAAATTTCTGATCCATACAGTAGAACTGGTTCAGTCAACGACGAGTCCTTGATGCGAGGATCTGGTGGTACGCTTAAATTCTTGGATCCATACAGTGGTCGAGGAGACCTATGCGAATCTATTCATCATCCTCGTCATCCCTTTCCTCTCCTCCCTATGGTTGGTCGGAACTCCATTGGCAATCCCTTTTCATCCAGTCATCTTTCAAGACGAGCAGATAATGTCTAAATTTCTGATCCATAGAGTAGAAATCTGGTTCAGTCAACGACGAGACCTTTGATGCGAATCTAGTGGTACGCTTTAATTCTTGTGGTCGAGGAGTAGCACTCATTCATCATCCTCGTCATCCTTTCCTCCCCCCATGGTTGGTCGGAACTCCATTGGGTAATCCCTTTCCATCCTGTCATCTTTCAAACGATTTATGCGAATCTAGGGGTACGCTCCAAATTTCGAGGATCCATTCATAGTAAACTCCATTGTTCAATCATCTTTCAACGAGCAGAGACCTTGATGCGAATAGTAGTGGTACGACGAGACCTAAATTCTTGGTCGAGGAGTAGCACCCATTCATCATCCTCGTCATCCTTCCTCCTCCCTATGGTTGGTCGGAACTCCATTGACAATCCCTTTTCATCCAGTCATCTTTTCAAGACGAGCAGATAATGTCTAAATTTCAGATCCATACAGTAGAACTGGTTCAGTCAACGACGAGACCTTTGATGCGAATCTTAAATTCTTGTGGTTTATATAGCACTTGGTCATCCTTCTTGTGGTTGGTCGGAACTCCATTGGCAATCCCTTTTCATCCACTCATTCATCATCCATAGCCAGTCGTCATCCTCCTTGATCTAGTGGCACGTTTAAATTTTGAGAGCAGCACTCATTCATCATCTCGACTCCCCTCCCTATGGTCCTTTTCCATTCAGTCATCTTTCAGACATTTGCAATCCTTTCCATCCACATCAGTATCTTTCAACGACAGACCTTGATAATATCTAAATTTCACACTCATTCATCATCTCTGTCCATAGTTTGGTCGAGCTCCATTGGCGAATCCAGTTCATCATCAACGACGAGACCTTCAAATTTCTGATCTAATTTTGGTTCCAGTCAACGACCGAAGACTTCTCTAGTGGTCCTTAAGGGTGGTCCTCATTCTCATCCTCGTCATCCTTTCCTCCTCCCTATAGTTGGTCGGAACTCCATTGGCAATCCTTTCCATTCCAGTCTCTTTCCGCCAGAGCAGATAATGTCCCAAATTTCTGATCCATACCGGTAGAACTGGTTCAGTCAACGACGAGACCTTGATGCAATTAGTAGCACCTTAAATTCTTGCGGTCGAGGTATCTCATTCATCATCCTCGTCATCCTTTTCTCCTCCCTATGGTTGGTCGAAACTCCATTGGCCCGATCCCTTTTCATCAGTCATCTTTTAAGACGAGCAGATTATGTCTAATTTCAGTCATACTGGTAGAACTGGTTCAGTCAACGACGAGACCTGATGCGAATCTGGTGGTACCTTAAATTCTTGTGGTCGAGGAGTAACTGCTCATTCATCATCCCTCGTCATCCTTTCTCCTCCCTATGGTTGGTCGGAACTCCGTTGGCAATCCCCTTTTCATCAGTCATCTTTCGAACGGCAGATAATATCTAAATTTCTGAGTCATGGTAGAACTGGTTCAGTCAACGGCGAGACCTTGATGCGAATCTGGTGAAACAGCAAGAATTCTTGCGGTCGGGGGTAGCACTCATTCATCATCCTCGTCATCCTTTTCCTCCTCCCTATGGTTTGGTCGGAACTCCATTGGCAATCCCTTTTCATCCAGTCATCTTTCAAGACGAGCGATAAATGTCTAAATTTCAGATCCACATACAGTAGAACTGGTTCCAGTCAACGACGGACCTTGATGCGAATCTGGTGGTACGGCAAATTCTTGTGGTCGAGGAATTGCACTCATTCATCATCCCTCGTCATCCCTTTCCTCCTCCCTATGGTTGGTCCAGGTCCATTAGCGATCCCCTTTTCATCAGTCATCTTTCAAGACGAGCAGATAATAATACAAATTTCAATCCATACAGTAGAACTGGTTCAGTCAACGACAAGGACCTTGATGCGAATCTAGTGGTGCGCTTAAATTCTTGTGGTCGGGTAGCACTCATTCATCATCCTCATCATCCTTTCCTCCTCCCTATGGTTGGTCAGACTCCATTGGCAATCCCTTTTCATCCAGTCATCTTTCAAGACGAGCAGATATTGTCTAAATTTCTTGAATCCATACAGTAGAACTGTTTTGATCAACGACGAGACCTTGATGCGAATCTAGTGGTACGCTTAAAT
>CAHIKZ030005440.1:1982500-1994350 GCA_903632075.3 Acanthosepion pharaonis | reverse complement strand
TCAAATTGTTGGTGACAATGGCTCTCCACTACTTCCTGTCCGTTTTAACTCTCAGCAACGTTTTACTATTTACTATCTGGTCTTGGATATATATTTGTCATAAAAAAACTTTAATCAAAATAAATACATTAAATTATTACAATAATATTATTTATTATTATATTGTTCCCTTTTCAGGGCCACTTCCTATTCAAATTATCCCCCACCCCGTTTGGAGATATGCCCCAGTTGCACCCAAATGTTGTTACTAATATTGATTTACGAGTGGGCTGACTCTAAACTTAAACTGCTCCAAGTGAACGACAAAAATTCCCATCGCCACTCTATTTATTTGTTGATACATACAACTGCATCAATCAGCAGATACATGGAGTGACGATGGGTAGTCCATTGGGACCCATATGTGAGAAAGAATATCCAGAATTTAGAGGTTAGGATTGTTCAGCATGTCCCAGGCCAGATGCGTAGGGTGTTGACAGGCTCTTGACTCTGCTATCGGCGAGCATTTATTGAATTCTGTTGCTTGCAGGACGGACTATTCCCCTGAGTTTTTCTCTGTCTTGCACAGGGCACGGTCCAGGCTCCACTTAGACATATTGGAGTCTGTTATTAATAATATACAACGTCCTGATCTGTGCAGACAAAGAGTTAAATGCAAAGTTGGCCTCATTTGGGGAACCAGTCTTTAATTTTATGTCGAAGTAGGAAGATTTTTCTTCTTCCCTAGTCTTGGCAATTTAACATCGCACACATTAAGAGTATATATATATATATATATATATATATATATATATATATGTATGTGTGTGTGTGTGTGAAAAGATATAGAAAATAGGAAAGAACTGGTTAGGTAAATAATCCAAAGTTCTTTAGTATTTTTGTTATTTTTTTTTTTTTAAGTGCTCGATACATAAGTAGAGCATGAGTATAATTATTTATTTAAAAATATGATTCCAACTCGCGACATAAGAGTTCTCATGTTTCGGCTCTTGTTTTGAAACATGAGACCTCTTATGTAGCGTGTTGGAATCATATTTTAAATGAATAATTATATATATATATATATATATATATATATATATAAAACTAATGTTATGAAAGTTTGAATTTCTATTCGATTCATTCTCATATACATATATATATATATATATATATATATATATATATATATATATATATATATATATATATATGAGAGAGAGGGGTGGGGACACGATGGAGTAGTAGATAGCCGAGTTTGCGTCCTAATTTCCTTGGAAAAAGTATTAATCCTCTTCTATAAGGGTTCTATAACCTTGGATGGCAACTAGTCTAGGAGAAGGACAACTCTGAATTCAAAAGGTCGGAGGGTCATTTGGGGACCTTGTAGCACGTATTTGACCCTTCAAAAGTGTGGGCAGTTCTGCACAAAGCCTTAACCAATATAATCAAAACATATGTACTGATGTCTGGACTGTAGATTCCTAGGAACTGAGCTGCTTGACCCTCATACGACAGGAGAGAGTCCACCACACATATATATATATATATATATATATATATATATATATATATATATATATGGTGGTACGCGTTTGAAAAAACCTCGGATAGCTCAACTTGCAGTAGAACAAATCAGTACCCGAGGAAAAATGGGGAAATAAAAAAAGAAAGAACCAAGAACATTAAACCAAGGCGAAAACAATCGTCCAGTGTTCAAGCTCAAAGTCCAAAGAAAAAAAAACCCAAATGAGTAAAAAGACAAGTACGTAAAGTGCTCAATACACTAAGTAGATCAAAACCTAAGATAATCCTAAGGATCCAGGCAAAACTACCTAGGTTTCACCTAAACGGATCTTCAGGGTAATGCCTATATATATAACGAGGAAGAGAGCTTGATGTGAGAAGACTGATAAAGATAGATAGATATTGAACAGTATAAGATAGATAGATAGATAGATAGATAGATAGATAGATACTCTGTGATTGGAAAAGACAGACAAATGTAGACAACGAACAGGTTTTGAAAGCAAATCATCGATGTCGCGTCCATTGTCATTGTGCAATTGTGTGAAAGATCAGAAAACCTCTTTATCGTTGAAGTTCTACTCAAAAACGACTTTGGTACTAGGCTTTCCTCTCTCTCTCTCTCTCTCTCTCTCTCTCTCTCTCTCTCTCTCTCTCTCTCTCTCTCTCTCTCTCTCTCTCTCAAAAACTGGCCTTAGTATTGATTGGTCGGGAAGAATTTCCTGGCAAATTAATTCCTCGAATATCTATATTAATAACAGCAGCACAAAATATTTTTCAACGTTATCCCCTCTTTTATCAATGATAGAATATTTGTAATGTATATTGAATATTTGATAAGATTTTATGTGTAAAAAATATGGCTTAAGTTATCTTTAAATATCACTGTGGAAAACAGTTCTAATGAAAATAATCTGCGGATTAAAACTTGAGTCTATGCATAAATAATTGTCCCATTTATATTTGAGTCTCTTGCGAAGTATTTATCCAGTTTATATTTGAGGCAGTATAGTTCGGGTTTATACTTGAGACTACAGGTTAATATTTGTCAAGTCAATATCACCATGTATTTGTTGGGTATATAATTGGGTCTATAGTTAAATATTTGTCCAGTTTATATTTAAGTCTATCGCCATATATTGTTTGTGTTTTTACCTGTGTTAATATTTTAATCATTGTTTGTTCCTGTAGATCATGACTCAGTTTTTCCTTTGTCCTTGTATAATAATTTACTCTTATTTAAATTCCAAAACAACTAATTTTGGGGACAATATTAAAATTATCAGGGGTGGCCATAAATCTTTAATCTGTAGTATATATATATATATATATATTCTAGAAAGAAATTCGGATTACCAACACACAAACAGAGAATGTCTCATATCTAGAATATCTCACATTGAACATGAAGAAAAATTAATTATTTTTAATAATATTATTTTTAATAATATGTAGAAATCTCCACTTTTATCTGAAGACGGTCGCTTGAGACCAGAAACACGTGTCGTAGTAAAATTATGTAAAACAAAGCATAATATTTTTCTAAATAAATCCACATTACAACCAAAAACGTTTGCGGCACCTCTCTTCTCTTCTTTTTAATATACATACTTTTCTCTCGTTGGAACCACTACAACATATTTTTTTATATATATATATATATATATATATATATATATATATATATATATATATATATATATATATATATATATATATATATTATAAAAATGACAATTGGAAAAAAATCTTAGATTTTGCCGAAGCGTTTCGTTTTCTGACTTTTTTCAAGGCAAGACTTTTTGCCTAGAAAAAGTTGAAGACGAAAGCTATATATATATCTATATATAGCTGATAGACCCTGAGGAAGGAGCGGTGTGATTCCCGGAGCGTCCGTCAAGCAAACTCTGGAGTCAGGGCGCATCAATCAGTTCGATGACAAATATTTTACTTGCATGTCTCTCTCTTTATCACACACACTCCATCTCTTTATCTTTCGTATCTTTCTTTCTTGCTCTCTCAATCCCTCTCTCTCTCTATATATATATGTGTGTGTGTGTGTGTATGTGTGTATGTGCGTGTGTGTGTGTGTGTGTGCTTGTGTGTGGAACGGATATTAATAAGATTAATGTGTAGATACGAAAAATTTCAAGAGATCATATATATATATATATATATATATATATATATATACTATTTACATTATTCGGACTATTGTCCTCATCTTTGTCGCCATAGTTATTACGACGTTTCGGTCGTTGTACGCTCCGGCCTTCTTCAATTGGTTGGAATGTCGAACTGAACCCTTTATTTCGCTCACTGGGGTAGACTGTGCCATGTTTTTAATGGATGTCAATTGTCAGTTATCCCCTGTTAATTCCACTCTGAAAGTTCTCCACTGCCTTAACCGGAAATCAAACTCAAACTCTTTGCGTCCTGTCACTGGATCTAACCAACGCCGTTATCCACTGTGCCATGTATCCTTGACAAAGATGAGAACAATAGTCCGAATAATGTAAATAGTGTATATAATACCTCATCTCAGAAATATAGACACACACATATATATATATATATATATATATATATATATTGTGTGTGTGTGTATTTAGGCAGCATTTTTTTTATTGATGCATGTTTCATTAAATAATATAGACAAGTGTTGTCTATTTATTTTAGTAAATTATTTTCATATCGTCTGATAAGCTTAATAACATTATCATTAAACGCAGAAAAAAAATCACAATATTGATCCATAGTTCTTTATCTAATCTAATCTGTCGGCTTACATAAGCCATTATCAAAAATGCCAATTACTGTACAATATATTAAGCAATATACGGACAAGACAGTGATGATAGTCTGTCATTGTTTATACGGATGATTTACAAGCAACGACAAAAATCGTTCATATAAGACATTAAAGCGAAAATTGCACCGCAGCTCATGACGTTACACATGTGTAAGTATGGGAAGCCGTTGGTATAAACTGTTATCAGTTATAGGCATTTAAGTATATTTGCGGAGTTTTCACAGTTTATTTTGTTCAGGTTAGGTTTCAACTGTAGTATGTATATAGCTTCAAGAATTTTTAGTTTTTGTTTATTGTTTTCACGTTTAACTATAGTTGTGTTTTCAACGAGTATTTTCCGGAATTGTGTACGCGGCCAGGTATGTTTTATTAAATGCCTAAAATTGTTAGAATTATCATTCAAATGTAGAGTCAAGCGTCGTGAAAGCGATTTTGTGGTGTGACCAACATAAAATTAAATAATGTTTTTTTATCAATAAATTTGCCAAACTACGTAAATTTAGTTCCTCCCAAATACATTCTGATGTCCCTCTATTCGTTTTTATATATATATAATCGAATTCCAGTCTATCCCTTGGGAAATTTATTAATCGTCTTCTTCTTTCAGCTATGGGTAAATAGCAGGACAGACTGGGTTATATAG
This sequence comes from Acanthosepion pharaonis, assembly GCA_903632075.3. NCBI lineage: Eukaryota > Metazoa > Mollusca > Cephalopoda > Sepiida > Sepiidae > Acanthosepion > Acanthosepion pharaonis. The sequence goes on along the minus strand of CAHIKZ030005440.1, from coordinate 1,989,389 downwards.
CCTTGGATGGCAACTGATCTAGGAGAAGGACAACTCTGAATTCAAAACCTGCGGAGGGTCGTTTGGGAACTTTGTGGCATTAGTGCACCAGGTCTCTGTATTTGGCCCTTCAAAAAGTTTGGATGGTCCTGCACGAAACCTTCACCATTATAATCAAATCACATGTGCTGGTGTCTGGGGTGTCAGTTCCTAAGAAGTGGTGTGGTTGACCCTCATACGTCGATAAACGACGGGACAGTCAACAATATATATATATATATATAACAATGTATGTCTGTGTGTAGTATATGTGTGCGTGTACGTATGTAGCTTATATTTCGAATGGTTTAAAACGAAATTTTGTCAGAATTCACGACAGTAAGAAATTTCTTTGATTAGATTCCTTTATCGTTGTCACTTATGTAGATTTACGGTGTGAGATTAACTCGGATATTGTCTTAAGAGATTTGGTGTAGCGATTTGCTGGAGATAGATAGATAGATAGATGTGAACAGACATAGATAGATAGATAGATAGATAATAAACAGACTGTGATAGACAGAAAGATAGATGGCGTTTTTAATGGAACTTTTATGAAAGGCTGATTGCTGTCCAATTATATATATATATATATATATATATATATATATATATATATATATATACCAATGAATGTATGTGTGCGTAGTATATGTGTGCGTATACGTTTGTAGTCTATATCAGAATTCACGACTTTAAGGAATTTCTTTGGGCTTAGTTTCCATTATGATTGTGTCTTCTTTAAATTTACGGTGTGAGATTATCTCGGACATTGTCTTAAGAGATTTTCTGTAGTGATTTGCTGGAGATAGTGTCATGGGTCCTTACCTATAACTACAGAATGAACTCTTTCTAACTACGCGTATACTACGCATCTCAAGAGAGAGGGACGAATCGAGCCGAGCTTCTCGGCTTGACGGTCGAACTCTCTGCCTCTGAGCAGAGAGGAACCCGGACGAGGCTCCGCCGAAGGGCAGAGTGTCGTTCGGGAAGGTTGACCAACCCGATTCTGTTTTTTACAGTTTCTACGGGCATTTTTTGTCCGAGCCTACTCGGCCTTGTACCAGATGCAACCCTTGTGGGGGGGGGGTTGTCAAGTAAATATCGAATCGAGTCGAGCCAAACCAGACTGACAGTCATACTAACACCTTCCACATCTTGTATTATTATTTCGTGTAATATACCTTCGTTATTTCTACTCTTGTGTTCGGGTTGTTCACCTTGGTCCTAACCTGGACCATAACAGATAGATAGAGAGAGAGAGAGAGAGAGAGAGAGATGGATAGATACCATTCATCGATGCTTAGAATATTATTTCCACATATGGTCCAATGTCCTTGCCATTTATCTTGAGCTCCTTGATAAAATCCAAAGAATCAGCAATATTATTGGTCCGGATCTGGCATCTCGGCTTCACCACCGTAAGGTTGCCTCCCTGTGCCTTTTCTATTTATACTTTCATCTTATGAAATGAGTTTTCGCTAAATTTTTTTGAATTTAAGCCCAATTCTAAACTGGGATCTCATCAATTTACAGTTGAACTGGCCAGATGTAGCCGTAACTTCCATACTAACAGTTTCCTTTCTCGCACTTCTCTCTTGTGGAACACACCTTCCGGCTCCATGCTTTCCAATAATCTTAAATCTGAAAAAAAAAAGTTAAATGCAATGTCAATCGCTATCTACTGTCTTCTTAATTAGATTTTTCTCTTTCTACTCATTATTAATGTTTCTGTTCTTAATACCTCCACGCAGTTAATCATAACATATAGATAGATAGACAGACAGACAGACAGGGATAGACAGACAGACAGACATACAGGCAGGCAGACAGGCAGACATAGGGATAGATAGATAGATAGATAGATAGATAGATAGATAGATAATAGATAGATAGATAGATATAGGAACAGACTGAGATAGATAGATAAGATAGACAGAGAGACAGGCAGACAAACATAGGGATAGATAGATAGATAGATAGATAGATAGATAGATAGATAGATAGATATGAACAGACTTGGGATAGATAGATAGATAGATAGATAGATAGATAGATAGATAGATAGATAGATAGGCAGACAAACATAGGGATAGATAGATAGATAGATATGAACAGACTTGGGATAGATAGATAGATAGATAGATAGATAGATAGATAGATAGATAGATAGATAGATAGATGAACAGACTGCGATAGATAGATAGATAGATAGATAGATAGATAGATAGATATATGAACAAATTGAGATAGAGAGATAGACAGATAGAAATGCAAATAGATTTCTGGCGGAGTGAACTACGTCAGGGTGCCCGTTTTCTCGTAGACGGCACCCAACTGACCCTACTGTATTTTGCTGTTGACAAAATCAAAGACAAACATTGCGCGTGCTCGAAATTAAACATAAAATATGTCGACAATTTACGCTCGCACCATGTATTCATTTCGTTTATACTTACCTTGAGTTAATTAATGGTCACTTTTACACTTGAGTCTGTCACAAAGTATTTGTCAGATTGATAATTTAGTCTCTAGGTAATTTTTTTTTTCTGAAGTACTATTATATTTATTGCTAGATTATCTGGCGGCATTTAAGCTAGCTCCTGCGGGGATGGTCTAGGTGGATTTTCATTTCAATATGTAGGAAAGAATAGATGTGATAAGCAACAATAAACTACAGAGGAACTCCAAATTAATCGCTGCATTTTTTTTAAGCATTTCACCACAAGCAAGGCGGGAAGCCACTAGGACGCAAGGGGTTACAGAAAGTTTAGAGGAAGATCAGATAGGAGTGATAGAAGATGAGGGTAGTGGATATATCAAGGCAACTGGAGATGTCGATTGACATTACACTTGAATAGCTGAAGATTATAGCTCACAGGGAAAGTATTGTATTTATATTTATTCTACCGCCATTTAATTTAAAGACAGTTTGATGTACGTAGGTCCTTACTTTCCGTTCAAACAATTATTTTTATTTCATAGGTCATTTTTGCTGGATTTCTCAAATAATTTCGATTATTGCCAAATTCATTTCCAAGTTATAAGAATTATTAACGTAGAAAAATTTTCTTCGCAAAAAAATCACGTAAAAAATCGCTGAAAACAATCGCAGTAATAAAAATTTGTGAATACAAAATTTCAGAATTTCTCACGGAGTCGGTCTGATTCCAAAATGGTATGATGTGTTGCGCTGCGGCCTCTAGGAATAAAGTTGAAAACACGGACAGTTTTATTTTGAAACACTGTTATTTGAGAACAGTATTTTTTTCATTTGAACATGAGCTATTGAAAGTTAGAGAGTTGTGTCCCTTTAATTGTTTTTATCAGTAGAATCAAGATGGCGGAATCTAAAAACAATCGCAGTAATGAAAAGTTGGGAATTCGAAATTTTAGGATTGAGGAATGTTTTTAATTTGCTCACGGAGTCGGCCTGATTCCAAAATGGTATGATATATCGGGATATAGTCTCTAGAAATAAATTTGAAAACACGGACAATTTTATTTTGAAACACTGTTATTTGAGAACAGTCATTTTTTTCTTTTGAACATGAGCTATTGAAAGTTAGAGAGTTGTGTCCCTTTTACTGTCAGTAAAAGCCAAGCTGACGGAATCCGAAAATTCGCATTAATGAAAACTTGTGAATCGAAAATTTCAGAATTGCGGGCCCGGGTTCGTCCCTGAATGTTTTTAAATTCCTCTTGGAGTCGGCCTGATTCCTAAATGCTATATGTTGGACAGTGGCCCGTAGCAATAACGTTGAAAACAGTTGTTTTTTATCGTTAGAATAGAAGTTGATTTATTATATAGATGAGTATAGTAGGAATGTTTTAAAATGTATTTGACTAACATTTAATGTTTTTACAGCTTTACCATCTTGAGGCGAATAAAGAAAACAGTAACCAGCGAGTAAATTCAAGCTCTCCCAACTGGTATTTCAACCTTGAGTCGTTCCTTCTTGAGTTCTGTGTCCAAATCACACTAACTGCCCGTTCTTGCCGTCAACCGTGAACGTCCCTCGAAGAACTCCCCGACTCGGAAAAAAGTAGTTGCTTTTATAGTTGTTCATATACCCATAATCCCTTGCGTCTTCATGTGATCCCATAATTCATTGCGTCCGTGTCCCATAATGCATTGCATCGTTATTGCATAAAAATGCAATGCCAGCCCCACCTCTTTCTTTTACGTTATCTGGCCGAGGACGGATTACGGCAGAGCGGTAAGTGCTTTTTTCTCCCTCATTTCAACTGCAGTAGCTTTACATGCTAAACAAATGCGGGCTCTTTTTTGGCGGGGACAAGACAAGTCGCGACCAGTTGTGCTCGTCCCAGGTTCTGTCTCATGTCCGCCACACATCTCTAGTTAGCTCCCTTATATTGTGAACACTTCTTTACCACAAAATCAGCGTAGCTACAACTGTTAATCTGAAAATAATTATAACAGTGTGTGTTCACGTGTGTTCACAAAATCAAAATTATATTGAGTCTTGTCTTAAGGATTCACACCTGAATTTATCTTGGAGGAAATCGAAAGTGCTTGGTAAAGACAAAAAATATTTACTGCGCCTTCCTTAATGAATTTTATCTCAACATCAAGAAATTAGAGTTTTAAAAATAAATAGAAGAAATGTGCTTCTGAATTGGCTCCTGCCCTCTCCAAATTATATAACTCAATGAATCTTGTTTTTCAGACTGTTGGAAGTCCTCATCTATTGTTCCTGTTTTTAAGAACTCTGGAGAGTCTTCTGAGCCTTCTAATTACCGTCCTATCAGACTCCTAGCACTCTTCGGCAAAGTCATCGAAGCTTTAATCATCGCCGAAGTGATTAAGACCCTTACATCCCATGATCTGCTCTCCGACAAGCAATATGGTTTCTGCTTTACCCGTTCTACAGCTGATGTGCTTACGGCCATCACTGAAATTGTTTAGCAAGCCCTTCATAATAACGGAGAAGCTCGTGCCGTGGCTCTAGATATCTCCAAAGCGCTTGATAGGGTTTTTGCATGCCGGCTTTCTTCGCAAGCTTCAGGGTTATGGAATTACAGGTCGATTGTTTGACTTAATACAATCATTCCTGTCAAACCGTATATTGATAGGCGGGTACAAGAGGAGGACAACAACACTCAGAAAACAGTCTGCCTGCCTTATGTGAAGGGGTTATCAGAGAAACTACAAAGGATATATAACATCAGGACAACCTTCAAAAGCTGGAAGACACTTCGCAGATATCTCTCCCGAGTAAGAACCCCCCATAGAGGAGAACATGACTAAAGACTGCGTGTACGCTATCCCGTGCAGCTGCGGAAAGAAATATAAAGGAGAGAAAGGCCGCCCCCTCAAGGTAAGGCTTCAAGAACACCAGAAAGCTGTAACACGAAGGGAAGTAGAAAAATCAGGTGTGGCTGACCACATATGGAGAGAGAAGGGAGATCACCGCCCCATGTGGGATCAGGTTGAGATCATAGACAAGGAACACCATTGGAAAATTCGTAAACTTAAGGAATCAGCACATATGCTAAGCCACAAAAATCTCCTGAGCCGACCAAGCATAGAAATAAATACAATATGGGAACCAGTAATAAGGAGTGCCAGGGAAAAGCGATAATAACAAAAAAAAATTGCAATATGAGATCTGGTAAACACGTATTGAAAACAGCAAAAATTTCAATATGAGCACTGGTAAAAATGGTTGCTGAAGACATTAGGTTTATAATACACAGAAATTCATACACAGATGTCCTCAAGGACACATGATACTGTGGATAAAGGCGTTGGTTAGAGCCAGCGATAGGAGTGATTCAATACCCGGTTAAGACAGTGAAGAACTTTCAGAGGGAAATTAACAGAAGATAACTGATAACTGACGTCCATTAAACATGACTCTTCTACCCCAGCGAGCGAAATAAATGGTTCGGTTCGACATTCGAACCACATGAAGAAGTCCGGAGCGTACAACGGCCGAAACGTTGTGATAAATATGATAGTCTGTGCAATGTAAATAGTGGATATAATACCTCATCTCAGAAATATAGACAGAATTTTTTTATTTTATTCTGTTATTTTAGCACAATTTCTTGTGGTTTCCTTTGTTTGATATCGGGCGTTTGAAAAATGGTACATCTATTGCTGTTACCATCGCATCCATCTTTTTCGCAAGTAGGGCACGTTAAATCATATTGAGCTCCAACATACATCTCATTCGGGAGGCAGCTCGGTTTCTTGCCCGACGCCTGAGGGGTCCCCAAAAGGGGAAGTACTGAAGGGTTTACCCACTGTAATCTTCGACCTTGTGTCACATTCAGTTGTGACGTGGGCGAGCTGAAAAATACCATCGTTTCTACGCCTTTTGCCTGGGATCAGAGTTTAGTATCTGTCTATGGGCGGATAAAGTGGATTTCATCTCTCAGTTGAGTATATATATATATATATATATATATATATATATATATATATATATATTCATGAATTATTAACACAAAACAAATGCAAAGGTTAATGATTTAATTGGCGAGAAATCCATCGTCGCAAACAATTCAAATAATATACAAAAACCTCCGAATCCGTTATGAATGAAAAGATCCTTTTTTCTATAGATTTCTGCCGCATTAGTTTTTATTTTTACTACAAGCTTTCGTCTGTGCCTACAGACATCTTCAGGTATAGAATAGATGTTGTTCTTGTTTTTTCTCTTAGTAATAAGAGGACAACGAAAATATATGTATTGTTGTATCCGAAAATGCTATTGGAAATGAGTTATTGTTTTTGGAGCGTGCAGTAGCAACGCTGAGTTTGATTTTAAATTTTTTACAGTTGTGCGTTCATGTACAAATATGGTGATGAACGAATTTTTTACTAGTAAATTTTCTGTCA
>CAHIKZ030005440.1:1957500-1977500 GCA_903632075.3 Acanthosepion pharaonis | reverse complement strand
TCTCTCTTTGTCTTCTTCTTTTCTTCTTCTGCTTTTTCGTCTTTCTCTCACAATTTGTCTTCTTCTTTTTCTTTTTCTTCTTTTTCGTCTTCCTCTCTCTCTCGTTGTCTTCTTCTTTTCTTCTGCTTTTTCGTCTTCCTCTCACATTTTGCCTTCTTTTTCTTCATTTTTGTCTTCCTCTCATTCTTTCGTCTCCTTCTTTTTCTTCTTCTTCTTTCTCGTCTTCCCCTCACTCTTTGTCTTCTTCTTTTTCTTCTTCTTCTTTCTCGTTTTCCACTCACTCTTCTTTTTCTTCTTCATTATATTTCTCTCACCCTTTGCCTTCTTCTTCTTCTTCTTCTTCTTCTTCTTCTTCTTCTTCTTCTTCTTCTTCTTCTTCTTCTTCTCTGTCCTGGTCTGATTCGTCTTCTTGTTTTTTATTTTTTTCCTTTTTCATTCTCTTATTCATTGTCTCCTTCTTCGTTGTCTTCTTCTTCTTGCTCTTGTTTATCTCACTCTATGAATTCTTCTTCTTCTTCTTCTTCTTCTTCTTCTTCTTCGTCTTCTTTTTCCTTCTTTTTGTCCTCTTCTTTCACGTCTTACTCTTTTCCTTCTCGCTCATTATCTTTTTTGTTCGTTTTCTTCCTCGTCTTCTTTCTTTTTCGTCTTCTTCTTCTTCTTTGTCTTGTTATTAAACTCTTTTTTCTACTTCTCCTCTTTTTTCTTCTTCTTCTTCTTCTTCTTGCTTTTCTTTTTCTTCCTCCTCCTATTCCTTATCATCTATAAGAGTAGAAGGCGTAGAATTAATAATTTACCTCTTTTTGTCGTCATACTAATAGGCAATTATTTATTGATGAAAAAGGCAACAATAGCTAACTAGTGGTCCCCTTAAAAGGGAAGCATTATGGGAGACTACAAATGTTGGCTTTGACTCACTCCCACTCCTACTCTAGAAATTAAACCTGGAATTTCTTCTTTTGAATAGACGCTGACGTATTCAGGCCAAGAAGGATTTCGTTTGTTGCTCAGACGGCATTTCTGACTAAAAGATTTTATATTTTGGAACAATTTCTCCATGAATTGATCAAACTAATAAAAGATTTTTTTTTTTATATCTGAAGAAACCCCAAGATGCAAATTTCCATCTTGAAATTCATTTCCCGCTACAAAAGGAAGTTGGAAACCGACAAGAAAAAACTCTTATGGAAACACATGCAGAAAATCACTTAAACACATTTTGTTCACTTCAATAATAATAATAATAATAATAATATGTCCTTTGATTTCTGGTGTATACTCATTTATTTCCGGTTCCTGTCCAGAGACCTAAGGTCAAAAATGACATTATGACATTCTCCACTATGCAATTAAAAAAAAAAAATCTTTTTCATAGATAAAGCCCTTCGTATGCTGTGGGTGGTACTCGTAAGAACATTTTTTTTTGGTATTCCTTTAAGGCATGGGCTTCCAGGAATCCCTTCATTGATTCTACTGGAATCAATCCGAGGGCTCCAACTAAAACTGTGATTGTTGATGCTCCCATGTACTACATTTTTGAGATTTCAATTTCAATATCCTTGTATTTTGATAGCTTTTTGAAGATCTTCAACGAAACATTGCAGTCTGCAGAGCCTGTCATATCAATAAGGAAGTTTTTTTTTGTTTTTATTTGCGGCTTCGATTAGCATTGATTGTTCTGTCTGTGTCTATTGTAAAGTCCCATAAAATTGTTACAGGTTCGATCTCTGTAACCGGGTCTGGGTGGTGTTCATTTTCCAGTACAGATATTGGTCCACTCTGTGATGACGTGTTTTATATTTTAGTGGGTACTAATACCCCGCAACCTGATTCTGGATACTTATCACAAAAGCTGCATTTTGGGCTAACACATTTTTTTCGAGTATATGTGCTTGGTAATTTCTACTTAGCAAGCATTGGTCCTATGCAGCAAGACTAAAACCTTCAGTTGCAGCATTTAACCCTGTACTACGTAGCCAGTGATGATTTCTATTAAAATTATTATTATTGTTTCCTTGTATTTCTGTTGGATTCTCTGGTTGGTATGACAACCAGTGATCTACTGCCAGAAATGGGTTCATGATCATTTTTGTAAAATTGCTATACATTAAACTACGGACAGATAGATCAAAAGACAGATAAATGAAAGGATACAAAGTTAAATATATATTCGTTCTTTCCCCCAAAACAATTTTATTACAGATAAAACTACTCCATGTTTATCGAGCGTTTTGAAATGACAAATTATCAACAAATATTGAGCTTCGTGCTTGCAAAAAAAAAGTCGTGTCAAAAGAACGGCTTTTCCCTTGATACCGCTATCATTTTAACTATCATCACTCCTCGGCAATGTTTGTTCTTTTAAAAAGCGATTATTAGAATTTTAATAAAACCTTGACATATATAAAGGGAATTTATACATGTTTTTCAGTTCTTGAGAATTTACAATAAAAACATCGCAAACCATTTTGGACGCGTTCGATCTTTTTCAATACCTTCTCCATAAAATGCACAAATATCTAAATTTGAATACTTTTTTATAAAAATGTATGTATTTTCTTTAATCTTGAATGCTAGAATCTCAAAAGTAAAATATGCTGGATGACTGAGGTGAATATTAGTCTCCACAACTTCTTTTCTATCTCGGAATAACTTTTGCCTCTTTTACCACAGCTCTTTCTCCCCGATTTGCCATGTATTCCCACAGTTAAATTTTTTAGCTGTTTACCAACGGTTTTTTTTTGTGACTGTTAAATTCTCCAAGACTTCGGCAAACATAAATAAAAGTTCTCGCAATAAGACGTGGTGTCAAAAGGACGGTTTTTCCCTTGACACTGCTATTATTTTAACTACCTTCGCTCCTCGACAATGTTTATTGTTTTAAAAAGCGATGATGAGAATTGTAATAAAACCTTAACATATGATGAAAGCGAATTTATACATTTTTTCTTGAGAATTTACAACAAAATTTATTAAATTGCTTATTTACAGGAATATTTTTGATAATATTATATAAAATAAATTAGATCTAATGCAATCCAATATTTATAAGTTAACAATTTATAGAGAAATAAATATGAAAACATTTTTTATTCATAAATTTATAAACATTTAAATTATTAATATACGTGAATCAACTCCAAGGAAATCTTTATTATTTACCATTTTATAAAGTTTGAATTAGTTGGCAATCAACCGATGTTTTGTCAAATATTCTAATAAACATGATAATAAAACAATGCTTGCAATATTTGTTGTCAATTCTGAAGAATAAAGAAAATGTAGGAATTCATTGGCACTAAACATTCTTAAAGAGTGTAGAAAGATAAACAATGGAAAAGATGCATATTCGCCATGTTTGTATTTTATAATACGATACTAATATGGGAATATTACATGCATTATTATTGCATACAGTTTAATAAAACATTAGTTTTATCAAAATTATGTTTATTTTAAATACAGCTGTACTTTTTGACTACAGTAAATGAATATATAGTTTGGTCAACGGCGTAGCCAGGGCCAGCAGTACACACGTTAATTTTATATCTCGTGTATGATGCGACCCTCTTAAAATTAGCTACAAAATTAGATCTTCAAAAGTCGCATGATACGCGGGTATATACGGTAATTGGATGTGCAGTATCAAGAGGGCCGATTTTTCCATTTGTTTTTTGAGACCAAATTACAATAAACTAACCTCTTTTCCTCTATCTCTCTATCCCATCTTCTAGTTAAATAAGTTCAAAAAGTAAAAGAGAATGATAAAAGTATCGTTAGTAACGCTATACCCGTTGCGTAAACGCGTCCAGCCATAAACAACCGAACGAGAAACAGCTAAACATCTTAGAAACATAAACAATGGAAAAGATGCATATTCGCCATGTTTGTATTTTATAATACGATATTAATATGTGAATATTACATGCATTATTATTGGATATAGTTAAATAAAACATCAGTTTTATCAAAATCATGTTTATTTTAAATACATCTGTACTTTTTTAAATGGATATATAGTTTGGTGAACGGCGTAACCAGGGCCAGCAATCCATACGATAATTTTATATGCCGTGTATAATAAGAATTGGGAGACACATTGAGATATTTGGGAAGGGCCTCAACCGGAGATAATCTTAGCTGAATGCATTACTTGATCTAAATGTATTTCCAACTCAGTCCCATCGGCAGAATTTCTCACCATATCGCGTACTTTGATGCATGTACATGAGATGCATTTTTGGATTATATTGGAGTTCTTATCTTTGTACCTATCCTGTGTCTCGTGTATTATGCGAGTTGCTTTTTTGAGAGACCAAATTACAATAGACTAATCTCTTTTCCTTTATCTCTTTATTTCATCTTCTAATTAAATAAATTCAAAAAGTAATCGAGAATGATAAAAGTATCGTTAGTAACGCTATACTCGTTGCGTAAACGCGTCCAGCCATAAACAACCGAACAAGAAACAGCTAAACATCTTAGAAACATAAACAATGGAAAAGATGCATATTCGCCATGTTTGTATTTTATAATACGATATTAATATGTGAATATTACATGCATTATTATTGGATATAGTTAAATAAAACATCAGCTTTATCAAAATCATGTGTATTTTAAATACAGGTGTAATTTTTGACTACTCCTGACACCAGCGTTATAGACAAGTGTATGGTTGCAAGAAAAAAATACGACAACAGCAGAAATAGATTTCCGTGATTTATTTCAATAGGAACGTGTGGGTTTGGTACAGCTACCTTAGGGTATAGTTCATAGGCCGGCTGAAGATCTGGGTTGATCTCTTATAGTAGTTCTCACTGGTTGGCGTGGCGCTTCTCCTGCTGACTGCTGCTGACTGACTGTGACAGGTCTCTTCCCTAGCCTCCTGTTGACTGCGGTTGTATTTGCCCGTGTGACCCTTTTCATGGTGTTTTTTATGGCTTAACAGGCTCGAAAAACGACGCGAGTATAATTAGGAGGGAAGCATTTTTATTGGTCGAAAAATAGAAACACTTTAAAATATTATTTTATTTTTCGACCGGAACTCGTGCGTCGGGCTTATGCGTAAACGACGATAATGGTCATTTTGTGACGGGACCTTGTCCCGTCCACATCCGGCTCTCGCTCTTGAGTATGTTAGTTTATTTTCCTGCAAATCAGCCGAGATATGTCTTATCTTATTTTATAACAAGATCGATAAAGAGTTTGTTTAATGGCGTAGCCAGGGTCAGGAGTACACACGTTAATTTTATATGCCGTGTTCTGTACGAGTTGGGAGACACATCGAGGTATTTGGGAAGGCCCACAACCGGAGACAATTTTAGCTGAATGCGTTACTTGATCTAAATGTATTTCAAACTCAGTCCCACCGGCAAAATTTCTCACCCTATCACGTAGTGATCCATGGGCGTTGAATGAATTTTAGAGTATACTGGAATTCTTATCTGTGTACCTAGCCTGTGTCTCGTGTATCATGCGAGTCCCTTTTTCGAGAGACCAAATTACAATAGACTAACCTCTTTTCCTCTATCTCTTTATCCCATCTTCTAGTTAAATAAATTCAATCAACCGATGTTTTGTCAAATATTCTAATAAACATGATAATAAAACAATGCTTGCAATATTTGTTGTCAATTCTGAAGAATAAAGAAAATGTAGGAATTCATTGGCACTAAACATTCTTAAAGAGTGTAGAAAGATAAACAATGGAAAAGATGCATATTCGCCATGTTTGTATTTTATAATACGATACTAATATGGGAATATTACATGCATTATTATTGCATACAGTTTAATAAAACATTAGTTTTATCAAAATTATGTTTATTTTAAATACAGCTGTACTTTTTGACTACAGTAAATGAATATATAGTTTGGTCAACGGCGTAGCCAGGGCCAGCAGTACACACGTTAATTTTATATCTCGTGTATGATGCGACCCTCTTAAAATTAGCTACAAAATTAGATCTTCAAAAGTCGCATGATTCGCGGGTATATACGGTAATTGGATGTGCAGTATCAAGAGGGCCGATTTTTCCATTTGTTTTTTGAGACCAAATTACAATAAACTAACCTCTTTTCCTCTATCTCTCTATCACGTCTTCTAGTTAAATAAGTTCAAAAAGTAAAAGAGAATGATAAAAGTATCGTTAGTGACGCTATACCCGTTGCGTAAACGCGTCCAGCCATAAACAACCGAACGAGAAACAGCTAAACATCTTAGAAACTTAAACAATGGAAAAGATGCATATCCGCCATGTTTGTATTTTATAATACGATATTAATATGTGAATATTACATGCATTATTATTGGATATAGTTAAATAAAACATCAGTTTTATCAAAACCATGTTTATTTTAAATACTGCTGTACTTTTTGATTACTGTAAACGGATATATAGTTTGGGCAATGGCGTAGCCAGTGCCAGCAATACATATGAGAATTTTATACCGCGTGTATGATGCGACCACCTTAAAATTAGCTTCAAAATTCGGTCTTCTAAAGTTGCGGCATACGCAAGTATATAGGATAAACTGAAATTATATAAAAATGTTCACGCACACACACACACACACACACACATATACATATATATATAGAGATAGATAGATAGATAGATAGATAGATAGATAGATAGATAAACCTTGTGAGCCAGACAAACCTACCCAGGTTTCACCTAAGCGGATCGTCGTTTTTAAAACCTTTTTTCCTTCGAGATTGATTTGATTACTGGCAAATCAAAAAATTCGAAGGTTTTTCGAAAGGAGTATAGTTACCTATATATATATATATATATATATATATATATATATATATATATATATATATATATAAGAGGCTTTAGTTGTTCCAACGAGAGAAAAGTGTATATTTTAAAAAGATGAGAGAAATCGTTTTGGGCTAAAATGTGAATTTGAATTAATATATATATATATATACAAATCCACATGATAACCAAAATGTTTGCTGTTTCTCTCTTTTTCTTTTATATATATATATATATATATATATATATATATATATATATATATATATATATATATATATTTTGTTTATTATGTCGTTTATTATGTCGTTTATTGTATTCTTGGGCAAATCATCGGCTAATTGCCAATCGATTTAAAATTTAGAAGGTGGTAAATACTAAGGATTTGTTTATAGTCAGTTTAAATATTTTTATAATTTACTAAATGTTTATAATTTTATGAATACCAATTTGTTTTTATATTTATTTCTTTATAAATTGGCATTGAATGTCTGAATGAAAATATAACATCTACATATAAACACACACACACACACACACACACAAATTATATATATATATATATATATATATATATATATATATATATATATATTATATTATTATTAAAAACGCAGATTGTGTGTGTATGTGTGTGTGTACGTTTATATATATTGGATCGGATTTCCTACATTTTTCAACCGATTTCAACAAAACTTCACCGGACAACGTAAAATTATCTTGCGGTGATTCTGACAGCGCCAAAAATTGGAAAAACACAATTGTTTTTGCACAAAATCAATTTGAAAACACGATTAAGAGGCATCATGAGAATGAAAGGGGGACAACTCATATCGAGTTATACTTATTATAAAACCCAGGTTGTTTGTGTGTGTGTGTGTTCGTTTATATATGGGATCGGATTTCCTACATTTTTAAACCGATTTCAACAAAACTTCACTTTTTTTTTGGCAGGTAGTGTTTCTTATTGTCTTGCACACTTTTTTCTCTATTTTTACATCCAGAATGCTTTAAAACTTCCATTTACAAGACAATTGTTTATAATACGATTGAAAACAATGTTTTTGTTTGAGTTTGGGTTTGACCAATTCGTAAAAAAAAAACTAATTACGACATGCGTGTCCATCAACCTTAAACAATAATCTTTGTCAATTTTATTTTTCAGTCTTTATGATGGTCGATACTTGATCTATCTCTTACTGTTACAATACTGGGCAACGCCGGGCTCTACTGCTAGTATATATATATATATATATATAGTTTATAAGTATATAGGGTAAATGAATATATTTGACATTATATAAAAATTTTTCACACACACGCACACATACGCACGGTGGCCTGACGATTTCATCTAGCATGAAACAGACTGTCGCCTCTAAATGTTGACGTCTATGTTCACTTTTATATATATATATTTATATATATATATGTGTGTGTGTGTGTGTGTGTGCGCGCGCACGCGTGTGCGTATGTGTGCGTGTGTGTGAAAAATGATATATAATTTCAAATATATTCATTTACTATATATACTTGCCTATGCTGCGAGTTTAGAAGACCGAATTTTGAAGCTAATTTTTGTTGTTATTATTGTTTTTCTCTGGCACTCCTCATCATGTTTCCCATATTGTATTCATTTCTATGCTTGGTCGGCTCAGGAGATCTGATTCCTTAAGCCCGGAGCGTACAACGGCCGAAACGTTGTAATAAATATGGCGATAAAGATGAGGACAATAATCCGAATAATGTAAATAGTGTACATAATGACTCATCTCAGAAATAAAGACATATATTGTCATATTTTATTGGAATGTCGACAGGGAAATTATAGTTGCATTAAGGAAGGGGAAATATTATTTTATTCTTTCTTTGCTTTAATAGTTTCTTCCTTAATGTATGTCTTTCTTTATTGTATTTTACTAAATTAAGACCCTGTCAAAATATACTACAATTAGTCAAATTTTTTTTTTTGGGGGGGGGGGTAAATACAGACGGCAGTATTTAAAGAAAAGCTCCCAAGAGGATGCTTCCCTGATAACTACAATCTTTGTTTTTTGTAAGTTCAGGATCAACCGATATCTATTCTACTTGTTTTCATTCTTGCCTTACAACAATTTCATTCAGTAAACTTCTAGCTTGAGTGGCCTTTGCGCCTTGATTGACAGTTTTGTTTTCTACGGCTTATCAAACATTTGCAAGTTATTTAAAGCCAGAAAAATTTTTAGATTGAAAGAATTTTTTGGTGGGGTAGATAATGATGTCTTCTATGATGGAGAAGAGGTGGATTCATGCCTTTGAGGGCCGTAGAAGAGACACTATTTTTCTTTTATTGAAAGGTTCCCAAACAATTTACAGTTTAACTTTATGTTACCAAATGCCGGTACCATTGTTAGCGGCAAGAACATTTCAAATATCCAGTACCTCTAGATTTACAGAAATAATCTTTGAAATAGCAGTCACCGTCTTTTCATCTATTTTTAAATGTTTACGGCGAAAATATAGATTAATTAATGAAGGAATTTTTTTTTATTTACAATGTTTGGGATGTTTTTCACATCTTTATTGTCATATTCACGACGTTATACGTTCAGGCTTTCTTCAGGACCTGTCTATATTTCTGAGATGTGGTGTTGTAATTTTTACAATGTCAACATTATTTGGACTGCTGTGCTCAAATTTATTGCCATATTCACGACGTTTTGGCCATTGTACGATCCGGCCTTCTTCAGGATCTGTCTATACTTCTGAAATGAGGTATTTTCATTTTTTACACTATTTACATTGGTCAGAGTGTTGTCCTCGCCTCCTTTGCCATATTCCCGTCGTTGTGGCCGTTGTACGCTCCGGCCTTCTTCAGGAGTTGTCTATATTCCTGAAATGAGATATTTTCACTTTTTACATTGTTTACATTGTTAAGTCTGTTATCATCATCTGTATTGCTATATTCACGACGTTTCGGCCGTTGTATGATCCGACCTTCTTCAGGATCTGTCTATATTTCTGAGAGGATGTATTTTCACTTTTACACTATTTACATTGGTCAGAGTATTGTCCACATCTTCGTTGGCACATTCACGATGTTTCGGCTATTTTGCGCCCCGGCCTTCTTCAGGATATGTCTATATTTCTGAAATGTGATATTTTCACTTTTTACATTATTTACATTGGTCAGAGTGTTGTTCTCGTCTTCGTTGCCATATTCACGACGTTTCGACCGTTGTACATTCCGGCTTTCTTCAGTACCTCTCTATATTTCTGAGATTTGGTATTGTAATTTTTTACACTGTCAACATTATTTGGACCGTTGTGCTCAACTTTATTGTCATATTCACGACGTTTTGGCCATTATACGTTCCGGCCTTCTTCAGGATCTGTCTATATTTCTGAGATGTGGTATTTTCACTTATTACACTATTTATATTGGTCAGAGTATTGTCCTCGTCTTCGTTGCCATATTCACGACGTTTCTGCCGTTGTACGCTCCGAACTTCTTCAGGATCTGTCTATATTTATGAAATGGGGCATTTTCACTTTTTACAATATTTACATCGTTCGGAGTGTTGGCCTCGTCTCCGTTGCCATATTCACAACGTTTCGGCCGTTGAACGCTCCGGCCTTCTTCAGGATCTGTCTATGTTTCTGAAATGAAGTATTTTCACTTTTTACATTATTTACATTGTTCAGTCTGTTATCGTCATCTTTATTGCCATATTCACGACGTTTCGGCCGGAGCATACGCAAATAAAGATCGGGTTTTGAAAATTTCCGAAATAGGAGACATCGATGTGATTTCCTTTCGGAAAAAAATGTTGGCAGCTTCTATTACTGCGATTGAATCAATCTCTTCTTTGTGCACATGCATCAACCCGTCAGTTACCATTTCAACCATATTTGATCGTAAATAATTTCAAGCAAGCCCCCTCCCCCAATCACCGGCACTGTATAATTAACCCTAGACACACCGATGAAACGTCAGATGCAGTAAACATAGTCCCAGTACGAAGGTAATGGTTTACGTGACACATGACATGAACTTTTCTCCAGCGGACCAGTGCATCACTTCGACGCCATAAGAAGCACACAGAGAAATGTTTCGGATATTTTTTATTTATCATTTCACTCTAAGACAGACAGGAGTGCCACTAATACGCAGAGTAGGGGTCACAGAGAGGGAAGAAGAGAGAAAAGATTGGTTATAGCGGGGATCGAGGAAAGGATGAAAGATGAAAGGGAGTGTCACTATTACGCAGGGGGTCATGGACAGTGAAGAAGAGGGAAAAGATTGGTTATAGTGGGAAACGAGGAAAGGATAAATGATCAAAGGGAGTGTCACTATTACGCAGGGGGTCATGGACAGTGAAGAAGAGAGAAAAGATTGGTTATAGCGGGGATCGAGGAAAGGATGAAAGATGAAAGGGAGTGTCACTATTACGCAGGGGGTCAAAGAGTGAAGAAGAGAGAAAAGATTGGTTATAGCGGGGATCGAGGAAAGGATAAATGATCAAAGGGAGTGTCACTATTACGCAGGGGGCCAAAGAGTGAAGAAGAGAGAAAAGATTGGTTATAGTGGGGAACGGGGAAAGGATGAAAGATGAAAGGGAGTGCCACTATTACGCAGGGGGTCACAGAGAGTGAAGAAAAAAGACTGAGTAGGGTGCTCGAGGAATGGATAAAAACTGAACTTGGTTCAAGAAGATGGTGATTGACGTTGCTTTTAAAAAAATTCTTGAACATTCTACTTTTTCAGGGAAGCAAGCAAACAGAATTGAGTTCCAATGGTGGAAAGTGCAAGAAAAGAACCTGTTGGATCAGAAGTGACGGTTACATTTAACCATTTTAAAATAAAAGGGTGTGGCCTAGATGTCAATCTAGCAGCCGGCTTAAATTCCTGTATTCCGGGCACCAGGGAAAAAAAAGCTCGTCAAAACAATTGCCATGAAAATATTTGTAGAAAAGCCACGTCACGTCGGTGAGAAAGTGAGTGAAGTCGGGATATCACGTCAGGACCGATTGTATTAGAAAAAACTTCTTTGGATTTTATCAAGAACTTCGCGATGAATTTCAGGGACACGAGACAAGGCAGCTCTCTTTCGTGTTATAAAAAGACTGAAAAAAGAAACTTTGAAAAGAAATACAATCAAAGACACGACTTGCCAGGTTATTCTACGATAAAATGTCTTCTTCTTTTTCCCATTTTTTTTTTTTTTTACAAACTGTCCCAAAATTATTCACACCAAAAATGTACTACAATTCCTGCAACAGCTACGAGTGTCATGAAGCGGCTACTATTACCACTGATATTATTACACACACGCAAAAAATCAACGCTTCCCGCTTCCTTGTTCGGTTGATGCTCAAACCATTTTATCTTCCTCGCAGTGTCAATCACGGTTAAAATGAAAGACCGACTGAATGCGTTTGGAGACGGGGAAATTGACAAGTTGCACATGCTAGAAACGTGAAACCTTTTATATAGGCGGAACTAAGTGTGGCCATCAATTTCGAGCAAAATATTTGAAAATTTTGCGATTTTGAAGCAAGCTTCTTTTCATTGTCATTTTGACGATGACAAAGACACCGATTTTTTTATAGATAGATAGATAGATATGAACAGACTATACTAGCAAGTAATAGATAGAAAGATAGATAGATAGATAGATATGAACATACTATACTAGAAAGTAATAGATAGATAGATAGATAGATAGATAGATAGATAGATAGATATGAACATACTATACTAGCAAGTAATAGATATATAGATATGAACAGACTATACTAGCAAGTAATAGATAGATAGATAGATAGACAGATAGATAGATAGATATGAACATACTATACTAGCAAGTAATAGATAGATAGATAGATAGATAGATAGATAGATAGATAGATATGAACATACTATACTAGCAAGTAATAGATAGATAGATAGATAGATAGATAGATAGATAGATAGATATGAACATACTATACTAGCAAGTAATAGATAGATAGATAGATAGATATGAACAGACTATACTAGCAAGTAATAGATAGATAGATAGATAGATAGATAGATAGATAGATAGATAGATATGAACAGACTATACTAGCAAGTAATAGATAGATAGATAGATAGATAGATATAAACAGACTATACTAGCAAGTAATAGATAGATAGATAGATAGATAGATAGATAGATAGATAGATAGATATGAACAGAGTTTACTCGCAAGTTGCACATATCTAGATAGATATAAACGGACATAGATAGATAGATAGATAGATAGATAGATTTCTGAGATGAGATAGTGTTATTTGCATTATTTACTTTCGGCCGTTGTACGTTGCGGCCTTCTTTAGGTGATTGGATTTTTTTTCTTTAATGGGCTACCAGGATTCCCTTCAGTGAATCTATCGGAACCTTTTCCAATCAATAAATTTGAAACATTGTATTTGATCTTGCTTTCTTTTTATGATCTTTGCCGCCTCAGTCGTTGCATTATGGTGTAACTCTACTGTTTCGCCCATTTGAAATTCCTTTTTGAATTTTTTGGCTTCATGTAGCACTGATTAAATTTTATTATTATTATTATTATTATTATTATTATTATTATTATTATTATTATTTCATTTGATTTCTGCTGTGTACCAATTTCTTTCCGGCTCCCGACCAGAGACTTAAGGTCATAATGGCGTCATGACATTTTCCAATGAGCAATTTAAAAAAAAAAAATTACATATATAAAGCCCTTCGTACGGTGTGAGCTGTGCTCGTGAGAACAATTTATTGTATTTCTTTAAGGCATGGGCTACCAAGAATCCCTTCAATGTCTATTGGAATCCTTTCCAAACAATCCGAGGGCTCCAACTAAAACAGGGATTGTTGATGTTCACATGTACCACATTTTTGAGCCATGTTTACCTACAGATATGTACCAAATCTAACGAATTTTACCTATAAATAGAAGCCCTACCACTATTTCTATATAGACCCAAGTATAAACCCGATCAAATTTACCTATACACTCAAACCAATACTTACCTATAGACTCAGGTATAAAACAAACCAGCATTTGCTGATAGTCTCAAGTATAAACCCGAGCCATGTTTAACTACAAATGTGTATAAATCTAACGAATGTTTATCTATAAATCCATGTAGAGTCCCTACCAATATTTTTCTATAGGCTCAAGTATAAAGCATATGTATCTTCTCAAGTATAAACGCAATCAAATATTTATATACAGAAGCAAATATAAGGACGATCGATGTATGTTATTACACTCAAGTTTAATGTCGTATAGAGTTTATGTTTTTTGATGAAATCAACCAATAATTACATATTTTACTTGTAGATAAATCGGACCAGTATTCATTGTATAGCAGTCCGCAACTGATAACTGACATCCATTGAAAATAGCAGGTGGAACTAGAACAGTCTACCCCAGTGAGCGAAATAAAGGGTTCAGTTCGACATTTCAACCACCTGAAGAAGGCCGGAGCGTACAACGGCCGAAACGTTGTAATAAATATGGCGACAAAGATGAGGACAATAGTCCGAATTATGTAAATAGTGTACATAATACCTCATCTCAGAAATATAGACAGATACTGAAAGGCCGAAACGTTGTAATAAATATGCAACAAAGATGAGGACAGGAGTCTGAATAATGTAAATAGTGTACATAATACCTCATCTCAGAAATATAGACAGATACTGAAAGGCCGAAACGTTGTAATAAATATAGCGACAAAGATGAGAACAATAGTCCGAATAATGTAAATAATGTACATAATACCTCATCTCAGAAATATAGAAAGACTCTAAATCATATACATTTACTATTTGTATTTATAACAAATAGAATAAGTTTTTTTTTTCTATCGAATGGTTATGGAGTCTACCAAAAAAAAAGAAAAAAAGAATAAAAGTGGTCAGTAGGTAAAAACAAAAAATGATTTTATAAACTCTAGTATATATCCGACTAAAACTTTACCTATATGCTCAAGAATTAACCTGACCAAATTTTATTTATAGACTCAAGTATAAACTCGACCAATATTTATCGGATTTAGACTTGATGCTTACCTAATAAGTCAAGTATAAAATAGTTCAATTTATACCTATATACTGTTGAAATAATCTGTTGTTAACTGGGGCAAGGCATGGCTTGTTGATTCCAACACCTCCTGAACGAAACTGCTCTGTGTTAACTGTGTAAGAGAATCATTTTGGCATTCCATCAGTATGGCTGATGCTAACCACCAGGAGAGTGAGTCTTTGTGACTAACGTTTTCCACTGACATGTAGTGAAGATGAATCTATTACTAGGCGTGCTTACTAAGAAATTTGGTTCACTGCGTCGAGCAAGAGAATTATTTTCTCCAGAATATATCTTACATATTTATACATCTACTATTCATCAATGCTTTGAATATTGCTGTCACATCTGGTCTGGTGCTTCTGATATATATTTGGATATTCTTGAGAAAATCCAAAGAAGAATCTGCAATATTATTGATACTAATGTGGCATCTCGGTTACAGTTAGTTTGCATCGCCGTAATTTTCCCGTGTCTATTCTATAAAGACAGACTGAGGCAGAGAGAGGAACGTTTTTGAAAAATTCCCATTAATTTTAGCTTCAATGTGTTCGTATTGATTTAGAACTTGACAAGATTAAGTGTGGAAAACAATACCTCTCGTGTGGTTTTCATCGATGCATTTCGGAAGGCGTTCTTGGAGGTTGGTCTCCACTCTTTCCAGAATTGCTGTGTCGATTTGAGCGACTTCCACGCGAATAGCTTCCTTCAAATCATCCAATGTATAGGGCTTATTCTCATAGACAGGTGCCTCGAGATTTCCCTACAAGAAATGAACAAATCAGGACCCCGAGTTGATCAAGGAAACCAGAAAATAAGAAGGTCACAGAAGAGAAGACGAAGAACATTCATTGATGTTCTCGATGTGTGGGCCGTCGCCCCATCTTGTTGAAACCATATTCGTCGAATAGGAAGACGTTTTCGTCTAATTCAGGCACAAAGTTGTTTATCATCACATATCAACGCCTGGAGTTCAAAATAACTGTATTTCCATTATGGTCTTCAAAAAAGTAAGGACCAATGGCCTCAGCTTTTCCAACAATACACCAAAGCGTCACTTCTGGGCTGTCCAGTAGCCTTCATGCAGTTCTCTTGGATTTTCAAGAGCCCAATAACGACAATTCTGTTGATTCACCATGTCATTGAGATGAAAATGAGTTTCATCACTCATTAAGATAATGAGATTATCATTTACATTATTTACATTATTCGGACTACTATTCTCATCTTTGTCGCCATATTTATTACGTTTCAGCCGTTGTATGCTCCGGCCTTCTTCACGTGTTTGGAATGTAGAACTTAACCCTTTATTTCGCTCACTGGGGTAGACTGTTCTAGTTCCACGTGCCATGTTTAATGGATATCAGTTATCAGTTATCTCTTGTTAATCTCCCTCTCCAAGTTCTCCACTGCCTTAACCAGGTATTGAACTCACACTCTTTGGGTCCTGTCACTGGATCTTACTAACGCCTTTATCCACTGTGTCACATGTCCATACACAGATGTCTTCAAGGACACATGGCACAGTGGATAAAGGCGTGGGTTAGATCCAGCGACAGGACCCAAAGTGTGTGAGTTCAATATCTGGTTAAGGCCATGGAGAACTTAGAGATGTGAATTAACAGGACTTAACTGATAACTGACATCCATTAGACATGGCACGTGGAACTAGAACAGTCTACCCCAGTGAGCGAAATAAATGGTTAGGCTCGTCATTCCAAACACCTGAAGAAGGCCGGAGCGTACAACGGCCGAAACGTTGTAATATATATGGCGACAAAGATGGAGACAAGAGTCCAAATAATATACATAATACCTCAGCTCAGAAATATAGACAGGTTATCATTTCTCTCAAAAATTGCTAACATCTGACGTGCAACGTACCCTGATCTCAACTGTTGCCCAACGACCAAATTGTAGGAGTGGAAATACCGAACGATTTTTACCGAACGATTTTCGATGGTATGTTCGGTAGCATACCTCCAAGCAGAGTGATTCGCATTGTGCAGCAAAGATTGTCGGAAGCGGTCCACATTCTCTGGGATACGTACCGCTCTTTAACGTGTCTGCTATTCCTTAGTGCGTGAACCGAGTGTATGATTGTGTTAGGAGTAGGAACAGCTTGTTTTCGGTGAATGTTGAATCGGCGATGAAACTCACAATGAACCTCTGAGATAGAACTCGTTATTCTTCACGAAACTGTTGGAGGCGGACACGCCATGCTCTATCGTCCACAGCGCCATGACTTCAACCGAAAAAAAAAACGCTAAGACACCACGAGCCGAATGGTACCCGACAAACATATATCCTTAACACCGTAGCAGAGTAACAGACCTTTCAAAAACATCCTCTCAGCCTCACCCTGATTTCTATGGTAATTGTTCTGACGTAATTTCTTCAAGGGTACCAAGGGACTATGAATTTAACGGCAGTTCTAGATTGAACAGTTGAATTGGCGAGATGGAACCGTAACTTCTATGCTAACAGTATGAAACTTTTAAAACTATTTATTCTACATTCAACATCATCACTTGATAAGACACCGGAGATGTTGAAACAAAATGGCTATTTTTGTAGTCATTTTATAACATATTTATGTTATAATTTTTAAATAAATAATTATATTTGCTCTACTCTGTATTGAGCACTCTTTTAAGAATAATAATTTTCGGTTATTGGAATTTATTCCGTATACACCAATCCTATACTTGGGTATATATATATATATATATATATATATATATATATATATATATATATATATATATATATATAAAAAATAATCATGCATAGAATCAAGCAGCAATATTAATGCGATTAATGGCGAAATCACTTCGCTAGTAGAACATAATGTATCCATTAAAATACTGTTAATCCATTGAATGATGTGATCCTCATTTATAAAACTGTTGTCAGATGTTTCTAGTTTATATTTTTTTAAGTTAACCAAGTACTTTCGAAGATCCATGTCTTCATCATCAGGCTGTAATTTTTTTCCTTTAAAGTTAAAACTTGAAGACGAAATAATTGTTTGTAGACCGAAAGATGTTTTTTAAAGATTGTGCTATTTATTGACGGTTGTACAATCTCGGAACGTGCGAGTTGCAATGCTAAAGTTCAAAATTTCAAGTGAGAATTTTTATATGAATTTTGTAATATGGTAAATCCACGAATTGTTTTTTTAACAAGTGTTTTTCAGTTAACATGACATGAACTAAGTATATAGTTCAATTAATATAGTGATATGTCTTAGTAGTTTTTTTTTCTCAGGAATTTTGCATATATAAATATATATATATATATATATATATATATATATATATATATATATATATATATAATGTTATGACGTTATTTTTTATAGATACAAGTATCACCCTATAATTTCATGGCAATTGTTCTGATGCACTTTCTTCCAAGGTACCTACGCTTTTTGAATTTAAACTCGTTACTAGATTGGCGACATGGACTCATCATTTTACATTTTAATTGTCGAGATGTAAATGTAAGTTCTATGTTAACAGTTTCTTCTCTCACACCTCTCGCCTGTGGAATTATCCTCCGGCTTCTTACTTCCTCGTCAACTCTGATCTTTAAAAGAATTAAATGCAATGTCAACCGTTATCTTCTGTCTTCTTAATGCTCGTTCTTTCATTGTCCTCTCTCGTTAATAGTAATTTTTCTCATATTCTCTAACATTCAGTAACCCCTTGCATCTTAGTGGCTTTATTGCCTTTGATCTTCAAAAATTGAAATATAATGTGAATCGTTATTTTCTGTCTTCGTAATTTTTGTTCTTTTATTGTCCTCTCTCCTTAATATTTTTAGTTTCTAAGAATTTTTTTTTTCTTTTGGCCCTAATAAATTCTTTGCTAAAAGTTTCTTCTTTCGTACTTCTCACCTATGGAACTATCTTCCTGCTTCTTGCTTCTCAGTCAACTTTGATCTTCGAAAATCGAAATGCAATATAAATATTTATCTTCTGTTTTCTGAATTATTTTTCTTTTATTGTCCTCGCTCCTTAATATTAATTTTTCTCATATTCTCTAACATTCAGTAACATCTTGCATCTTAGTGGCTTTATTGCTTTTGATATTCAAAAATCGAAATGCAATGTCAATCGTTATCTTCTGTCTTCTTAATTCTTCTTCTTTTATTGTCCTCTCTCCTTAATAGTAATTTTTCTCATATTCTCTGATTTTCAGTAACCGCCTTGCATCTTAGTGGCTTTCTTGCCTTTGATCTTCAAAAATTAAAACGCAATATCAATCATTATCTTCTGTCGTCTTAATATCTGTTCTTTTATTGTCATCTCTCATTAATAGTAATTTTTCTCATATTCTCTGACATATAGTAACCGCCTTGCATCTTAGTGTCTTTATTGCGTTTGATCTTCAAAAATTGAAATGCAATGTCAATCGTTATCTTCTGTCTTCTTAATTCTTGTTCTTTTATTGTCCTCTCTCCTTAATAGTAATTTTTCTCATATTCTCTGACATTCCCATTGCATCTTAGTGGCTTTATTGCCTTGCTTGAGGGGAAATTATTAGAATTAAAACTTTCAAAAGTATACATGACATATTAAGGGATGATATTTTATGAAATCCATTTTCATTTACTGTCGTATTCCGATTTTTTTTTTTTGCTTCAATTTCCTTCCTTTAATATTTTTTCATTACTTCTGTTCCTATTTTTTTATTCTTATTTTTTTCATTTCTTTCTTTATGCTTCAGTTTTCCATTCATTTTATTTTTATTCAATTTTCCCTTTTATTTTCCTTCCATTCTCTTCAAGAATATATTTCTCCTTTTTGTTTTTCTCCCTCTTACCGATTCCTTAATAATCTTACTTTTCTTCTTTCTCTACGTTCTCTTTCCTCTTCATTCTCTTCTTTTTCTTTGTTCTTCATTTTAACTTTCCTCCTTTTTCTTCGTCTTTTCTTCGTCTTCTTCTCTCATTCTTTTTTTTTCTTTTTCACTTCTCCTTATCTACTTTTTCTTCTTCTTCTAACTAATTCATTCTCCTTTCTTTTTCATTTTATATCCACAACTGATATACTCTTTCGACTTTTTCTTCTTCTTCTTTTTTACGTATTTCTCTTCTTTTATCTGTTGTAACCTAAAAAGGCTTACTGAATGAGGAATAGCC